>CAMZMU010000072.1:47959969-48110128 GCA_947311845.1 Poa pratensis | reverse complement strand
TGTTGTTTTTCAGCCATAGGACAAGTATCAAGAAGAGTATCCATTGATAACAAGAAAAGATCTAGACATAATAATGAACCGAAATAAACTAGATGCAGGTGGACAAGGATATACATCTCGGTACCCTACCATAAGGTACCTGGTGCACGTGTCGACTAAAGCCCAACTATCAAGAGACTACATGAAGCCCATGACGAAAGGCCCAACAATGGAGTACCCTCTAAGATTAGACATAGGCATAGTCGGTTTAAGACTTTCCTTACATGTAAACAGGGTCGGTTTGCGAAACTCCCGAGACCCAGCCATAAATAAAGGCTGGGAGGCCGCCGATCCTGGACAGGCAACACTCGTAACCACCAAACCCCTAGCGAGATTGACATCTCGCCGGGACTCCATTGTAGCTGCATATACACACCAGATCAATACCAGACAAGCAGGAAGTAGGGTGTTACTCTCCGGAGGCCTGAACCTGGGTAAAATCCCTGCTTTTGCTTGTCAGCCGACGAAACTACCAGCTCTACCACGTTCTCTCCCTCGTAATCTCAACCCTAGGTCCTTAACCATGGGATTTGATGAGTTAACCCCTCGTCAATTGGCGCCGTCTGTGGGAAAGAATAGTGCTGGACTCACGGTTTCTTCGGTTCCATCGGAAAACGGCGACTCGCCGATCGCATCTACAAACGGCAACTCGCCGGCTGCATCAACAAACAGAACTCGACTCGGGCGGCACACGGCAACTCGCCGACTCACTCGACAAACGGCAGCACGCCAACTTCACCTGCAAAAAGCACATCAGATCCTCTGATGACTTCGAGCCGCACTCGCCAAATTCCAGGAGACGTTCGCTGTCTCGAGTCAGGTTTGGGTTTAACCGTTGGTTCGTTCAATTTTTTCGTAAACAAGCTTGGTATGCAGGACTTGACAGATCCACGCCAACTCGCGACTTCCGCACCCGAGGCTCCATCGTTGCGGCTCTTCGACTGCGGATCCATCAACTGCGTCCAACATCGTCGATCCTCCAAGCCTGCTCGCTGCAACAACCATGTTGACTCGAGAGATCAACGAGTTCATTGCGAAAGAACTCCAAGGTGAGGAGGCTGAATCAGCATACCGCACAAACGATCCCGAGCTCAATCTTCCACTCGAGGATAGCTTCGACTGCGGGATCTCCTCAGCGACTTCGATGAGCCCGAAACTCATATCGACAACCACGTCGACTCCGAGATCTGCACCAACAACAACCTCGACTTCGAGATCCATAACAACTTCGCCGACACCGAGATGAGCATAGGCGATGAACATCGACAGCGAGCTCCGCCCAGATGGCCGTTCGACTGGCATACTGACTCCGATATGAGTCTCGATGAAGACGTCGAGTCCATGACGGGACTCGAAAACACATACACATACCCTCGGGTGATACCCCAGCAGGTCTACGTTGCCTTCGCCGCAGAATCATCTGATTGCGGCCAGTCGCAGGCCTACAGAATTCCCGTGCACAGTTACTATGCCGGATGGAGTCACAAATCTCTCACAATTACTGCTGAGATGGCAGCAAAAGAAAAGTCATCAAGGAGTGCACAATGATGCCAGTGGACGCAACACGAGAGGAGATGTTGACCTTCCAGTACTTCAACTGGCAGGAATCACTTCGACTACAGCAGATCAGAGCAACACTCGAAGAACGTAAAAAGCAAGCTAGCTTGTCGAGTGCACGGAGAAGACAGCTCTCCATGAGCTCCACCGGGCGAGCAGACACAAGACCCAGATCAAGGCTGTCACGCCTCGCGAAGATGAGAGGAAGCGCACACACCCAACTTAGGCCACTCTTCATGACATTCGACGAAGAGGGAGTACCAGTACCCAAAACAGCTGCGGGTGCCCTTTACTGCTGCAGCATACCTAGAGGCAATCAAGCCTCCAGCGGATGACCCCAATGCAAAACTACATCGCCAACAGATCAAATCACTCGCCTTAGCGCGAAGGCCATACGCCAAATCCCAAAAACTCCAGGAGGAGTCGAGACCGTGCCATAGTAAACCCGCGTCGTGAAGAACATAATCGCAGTGGTCGCAGTCACCACTCGAAGGAAAAGGGCGGCTCACGCGGCGCAGGTCCAGAAGCAGATCACGCAGATCTTACAGTAGCGACTCGTACTCTGATCAGGAGCCTGAGCCACACGGAGCTCTGTGCTTCACTCGACGCGTCCGCGAGACACGGATGCCCAAAGGGTTCAAACTCACATCTGAACAGCCCAAATACACGGGTCGACAGGAACCTTCAGGATGGCTGGAAGACTACAGACTGGCTGTCTCGTGCCAGCGAGGCACGAATACACAGCCATGCAATACATACGACTCATGCTCGAAGGCACAGCCCGCGACTGGCTCAAGGCTCTACCTCCATCAACATACGACTCGTGGGATCACTTCCGCAGACTTCATCAAAAACTTCGAGCCTCTATGTGAGCGACCAAAAACGTTCGAAGAACTGAGCCTGCTTCAACGGTCGACGAAACGTTGAGGTCATACATCCGACGATGGACTGAGATACGCAACTCAGTTGGAGTAATTTCAGAAGATATGGCCATGGATGCTTTCATCATGGGCCTCGCCAGGCGAGATTTCAAAGAAGCACTTGGTCGCCAAAAGCCAACCTCTGTGGCTAACCTCCTAAAGATCGCGACTGAGTGGGCAGACGGAGAAGACATGGCGCGCACCACACGCGGGTCCTCACCCCGTGACAATCATGATAGCGGCAGTCGAACCGCAGGGACTCGTACAGAGACGACCGGAGGCGCAAACGTTCAAAACGTCACTACGACGACGACAGACCCGAATTCATGGCGGCTGGATTCTCCACACCCCGCAACGACCAAGACAGAAGCGACCGACGGTCAGAAGATCGACGAAGTCGAGATGATCGCCGGGACAGTCGAGATGATCGCCGGGACAGTCGAGACCGCAACCAACGCAACAGCTACAAGAAGAAAGATTGGCGCAAGTCGCGCTCCGGCGCACAAAACGAGCGATCATTCGATGACAAGATGGATGCTGATTGCAGATTCCACCTGTACAAGGGGGAAGACGGAAAATTGCGCTCCAATCACTCGATGAGAAACTGCAGAGAATTCGACCAACTAGCATCTGAATACGTGCAACTCAGAAAGGCAACAGCCGCACACGCACCCACCTGCACCTGTGCCTCAGCCAAACAATGTGCCTTCTGATGGCACCACCTCCACCACCACAGCCTGCCGCAGGCGGAAATATCGCGGGTGCCATACAACCCGTACCTCGGGTGGACGAACCTCAGTACCCTCCGCCCCAAGGGCAGATGTACATGATACAGAAAGGTCGCCCTTCCAACAGGGAGCAAAAACTTCGCACTCGACAAGTAAATATGGCGGTCATGTCACCTCCTGCCGTAACTGAATTCTTGAAGGGATCCGAAACTGCAATAAGCTTCAGCAGAGAGGACCACCCACCATCGGTCGTTCGTCCAGGGCACTCTGCTCTGGTACTCGACGCCCAAATTGGAGGTACGCCATGTCCAAGGTCTTCATGGATGGTGGCAGCGGCATAAACATCATCTTCGCGATACGCTCCGCAAAATGAACAGGTCAGTCGAAAACCTGCCAAAATCCTCAAATACCTTTCACGGTATCGTCCCAGGCAAAGCAATAAGCCCAGAAGGCACCATACAACTCGACGTTACGTTCGGGGACAAAAACCACTTCAGGACAGAGTCGATTGAGTTCGAAGTTGTCGACTGGAAGTCACAATACCACGCCATACTTGGACGCCCGACGTTCGCTCGATTCATGGCGTCCCACACTACGCATACCTCCAGCTGAAAATGCCTGGACCAAAAGGAGTAATCACAGTCAAAGGAAACTTCCAAAAGTCCGATTCTTGCGACCGAGAGTTTAGCAAAATCTCTGAGATGTTCGGCATGGAAGCAACACTCGCCGATCTAGCGGTCTCCAACGATCGAACACTTATGCCGGAGCACAAGAAGGTGGCAGTCGACAGAGCATTCAATGCCACCAATGACACAAGGTCGCATCAGGTGCACCCGACTGACCCGACCAAGACAGTCAATGTCTCTTCGAGTCTGCCTATCGCATAGGAAAGCGCGCTCGTCGAATTCCTCCGTGAGAACTGGGATATATTTGCGTGGTGTCCAGCCGACATGCCAGGTATTCCCAGGGAATTCGCCGAGCACTCTCTCCAATTATTTCCAGATGCTAAGCCAGTCAAGCAAACAATGCGCCGCATATCCGGCCCGAAAAGAACCGCAGTCGAAGCCGAAGTCGACAGACTACTCGCAGCAGGTTTCATCAGAGAAATCAAGAAATCACAATGGGTGGCTAACCCCGTACTTGTAGAGAAGAAGCACACAGATATCCTTCGGATGTGCGTAGATTTCACAGCACTCAATAAATGTGTCCAAAGGATCACTTTCCACTACCTCGAATCGACCAGATCGTCGACTCCACCGCCGGGTGCGCTCGCTTCCTTCCTGGATGCTTACTCAGGTTACCACCAGATAAGGATGAAGGAAGAATGAAGAGAAAACGGCGTTCATAACCCCACTCGGGGTCTACTGCTACACAACAATGCCTTTCGGGCTCAAGAACGCAGGCGCAACCTACCAGCGCATGATGCAAGACTGCCTCAAGAAGCAAATTGGGCGAAACGTCCAGGTCTACGTAGACGACATCGTCATCACAACAAGGGAGGAAAACACACTACTCGATGACTTGCGAGAGACGTTCGCAAACCTCAAACGCTTCCACATCAAGCTCAACCCGAAGAAGTGCACGTTCGGCGTGCCAGCCGGGCAGCTCTGGGGTATCTAGTCTCGCTCGTGGAATCGAGGCGGACCCGGAGAAAATACAGGCCATCTTGACAATGCAAAGGCCTTCAAAGCTCCATGACGTACAAAATTAAGGTCGAGTGGCAGCACTCAGTCGATTCATCAGCAAACTGGGCGAAAAAGCACTCCCGTTCTATCGGCTGATGAAGAAAGCAGACAAATTCGAGTGGACGCCAGAAGCCGAAGCAGCCTTCACGGATCCTCAAGCGAGTCCTCACAAGCCCTCCAATCCTCGTCGCACCAAGGGAACGAGAGCCACTATACCTGTATGTCTCCGCAACTAACAGGTGGTAAGTACCGTACTGGTAGTCGAACGCAGGAGGAGGGACACGCCCAAAGCATACAACGCCCAGTCTACTACTTGAGTGAAGTCCTCTCCATATCAAAGCAGCGGTACCCGCATTATCAAAAGCTGGCCTACGCCGTGTTCATGTCCTCAAGGAAGCTGACGCACTACTTCGCAGAGCACCCGATCACTGTAATCAGCACCTCAGGGATCGGGACATCCTCACAAACCCCAACGCAACTGGGCGAGTCGCAAAATGGCTCATCGAGCTAGGACCACGAGATATCAAGTATGATTACCCGAAGGCCATCAAAGCACAAGTCTTACCTGACTTCCATACCGAGTGGATTGAAGCTCAGTTGCCAGGAGCACCAGATGTGTCCAACTCATGGACTATGTACTTCGACGGCTCAAAGAAGAACGAAGGCGCAGGCGCAGGTGTCATCCTCATATCACCAAAAGGCGACAAGCTTCGCTATATCCTGCAGATGGGATTCGAGTTACCATCCAATAACGAAGCTGAGTACGAGGCCCTGATCCATGGCATGCGGATGGCCAAAGCCCTCGGGTGCACTCGACTGATGATCTATGGTGACTCGAATCTGTGGTGCAGCAAACAATGAAGGCCTGCGATGCATCGCAGACAACATGATCGCCTACCGTGACCTGTACAACCTAATGGAGGGCAGCTTCGAAGGCTGCGAGTTGCGGCACATAGGCGCGAGAGCAACGAAGAAGCAGATAAGCTAGCCAACATTGGCGCGACCAAAGCACCAGTTCCACCTGGTGTCTTCCTCGAGCGCATCGAGCACAGGTCCATCAAGCAAAAACGAACATCTCCTACATCAGCCGCACCAGCCAAGAGCAAAGCACCTAGCACAGAGGACCCGCCAGTCGAGGTACTCCTCATTGAGCCAACTTGGACTCAACCTTTCCTCGCATACATACTCCGCGGCGAGGTACCTGAAGACATAACAGAGTCAAGACGCGTCACTCGACGATCTAAAGCATACACCGTCATCAACGGCGAACTATACAAGCGCAGCGTATCAGGTATGTTCCAACGATGCATAGCATTCGAAGATGGCCAGGCCATCCTTCGTGATATTCATGCAGGTACCTGCGGGCATCACGCCAGCAGTCGATCACTCGTAGCCAAAGCCTTTCGCGCAGGCTTCTACTGGCCCAAGCACTCAAAGACGCGGAGGACATAGTCAAAAGGTGCATCGGCTGTCAAAAATTCGCCACAAAGCCGCACGCACCCGCATCGGCGTTGAAGACAATACCATTGGCCTGGCCCTTCGCCCAGTGGGGCTCGATATGGTCGGGCCACTCAAAAAATCCTCCCATGGAGGGCATACTCACCTTCTGGTGGCGGTCGACAAGTTCACCAAGTGGATTGAAGCAGTCCCTATCACAAGTTCGACTGCCACTACAGCAGTCAATTTCATAAAATCCATCATATACCGCTTCGGTGTACCAAGCATCATCACTGATAACGGTACAAACTTCACGGCTGAAGAGTTCCGATCCTTCTGCAAAGAGCAAGACATCACGCTCAATATGCATCCGTGGCACACCCGCAGTCCAATGGCCAAGTCGAAAAAGCCAACTCGTGACGAGCGGAATCAAGAAACGCCTCCTGGTGCCACTCAAAAGAGCCGCGGTGCTTGGGTCGAAGAACTCCCATCTGTGCTATGGAGCCTACGCACAACTCCTAACGCTTCAACACAGTTCACCCCATTTTTCATGGTCTACGGCAGAGGCAATCCTGCCATCAGATGTAAGATTCAATGCACCAAGAGTCGAAGCATACAACGAAGAAGATGCAGATGAAGCACTCGAAGATGCAGTCGACTTGCTCGAAGAAGCACGCGACACGGGCTAGCACGCACAGCTGTCTATCAGCAAGACCTCCGCAACTACCACAGCCGTCGACTGCGCACCAGGTCCTTCGAGGTTGGCGACCTGGTACTTCGACTGAAGCAAAAGAAGGTGCACAACTCGCTCATGGGAAGGACCCTTTATCATCACCGAGGTCATTGGTGGTGGAGCATACAGACTGAAGCACGCGAAGACAGGCGAACTCTCGCACAATCCTTGGAACGTTGCGCACGCGCCGTTTCTATGCTTAGATTGCTCAGTCGCACAATGTAATAGGCACAAATGTCAGATGACTGCAGGTTTCAAACACGCTCTTTTCCTTCCAGGGTACCTAAGGGGGCTGGAACGTTTTTAATGAGGCGGCCTGCAACTTAACATTCAAAAGTGGAATATAATCGAAAAGATTCCTCCTATCTCTCTATTTACTATTCGCATAACTCATTGGTACATACCTTGGCCGCACCCGAAACGCTCGGGGGCGCCATCAAGGACACGAGCTTTCGCTCCTTCAAGAATCATACCTCAACCCCACTTGAAAGCTCGGGCTAGGTCACACAAGTTCAAGCAAGAACACAGAACTCCTCAACCCCACTCGCACGCTCGGGGCTAAGTCTCAAAGCAAAAGTTGAAACTTCAGATACCACAAAGATTCATAGCCCCACCTTAACACTCGGGGGCTGCGCAATTATTGGTTCATACCGAAACATTTTCATAAACCCCACTCGAAACACAAAGTAAATAATGAATATTATATACAAGTGGCAAATTTACACTCGGGGGCTGCCCCTCTACAAGTTTATACACATAAAGCTTCTAGTCTTCGGGCTCGTCCTTGATGGGTAGCACTGGACCATAGAGTTGGTCATGGCATCGCTCGACCAGCATCTTGGCAGATAGAACGGTGCCATCAAGGTCTTCCTGAGACAAAGTCGTTCCAACGGCGGGTGGCGGCAACACCAAGTTGGGACGCTGGCTCCGCACATATGCCATCGTCGCATTGGCCCCGTCCACAAGCTCCTGGGTAATAAAATCTCGGATATGGACCTGCACTGCGGAAAAGCCCGAGCAAGCGTGGATCCCTTGTGTTGCGGCCCCCGTCGGAAAAAGGGTCTGGTTGATACGATTGAATGCCGGCCTGCATAACTCGAGCATCAGAGAGCTTCGCCACACCCGATCCTTCAAAGTGGGAGTATGCGCGCTCAGTTCTTATCCAGCCGAAAATGCTGACGGCCAGTCGTTGGCTCATCAGTCACATTGTCCAATTGCTCATCAATACGAGCTCGCTCCGCATGGAAGTCCGAAACAAAACCTGCAGCATGCAACTCGAAGTCAGCAAAAAGGGTGGAGCATATATTTCCGTGCACAGGGCAAAACTTGAGCTTACACTCGAGTTGTCTGTTCACGATCTCCATCTCGCCAAGCACATAATCCTCTCGCTGAGTGGGCAAAGCAGGCCTCGCCTTCATCATATCCAGATCGCTCTGGGCACTCTTTAACTCTTGCTCCAGTTTCACGACTCGAGCTTTCATATAACGCATTACTTGGCATCATTCGCCACTTGAGCTCGAGATCGGGCGGAAGCATGAGGTCGCGATGAACCAGCTGAAGTAGCAGCTGCCCGTGGCTGTTCAAGGAATCACACAAATCTCATGTCAGAAATGAGAAATCAAGCACATAAGTTTAAGCGAGTCAACGGCACATAGCCTTTCAGGTGAAAGCGCAAAAGGCATTAAAGTTGACATTCATACAAGTGTAGCAAAAGTACACGCATACTCGCATGATCATAATGTGCCAATACAGAGCATAAAAATAGGTTCGGCTGCCTTAAAACTATGATGCAGACTCCGACCTAGCCCTACTCGAACGGGCGGCGACCTCTGTTGCCCGGCGCTCCATGGTGGTCATAAATATGTTGGCTAGTCGGGCGGCTAGCTCGCTAACATGCTTCAGAGATACTGGTTTACCGTTGGCCTTCCGAGGGAAGTCAGACATAGCCGCCTCGAAGTTACCCTCAATCCCATGACCTAATATCAGCTTGAGGGTGGACTCCGAGCCACGTACTGTGAGGGCGCGAGCAAAATTCGCCATGGTCGAAGTCCCTGGACCAAGAATGTTGGCGAAGCCATCAACAGTCGATAGTTGCTCGCCAAGCGGAAGCACGTCTTTGTACACGGCGCCAAGTGTGCTGGTGGACTTGGCGAGAGCATCCTTCGCCTGGACGAACATGGCATCAAGATCTCCTATCACGTGGTCGAGTGACAATTCATCACTGACCATGTCAGAAGGTGTTGCGCGCCAATAACTCCTTCAACAAAAGACCAAAAAGAGCACAAATCACTACACATCACTGGGAGGCTACACAAAAATGTCAAAGGGAAAGTTACTAACCTCCCACATCCTGAGCGAGGCCAGCCAGTCGATCGGCATACCCTCTCTCGTGCACGGCGGCTGCATCCTTGGTGGCATCCAAAGTTTTCTATTACTCGGCGCGCTGGGAGGCGAGTGCCTCCTCTAGCTCCTTCACCCGGGACTCAGCCGATGCCTTGTCGCCTGAATTTGATGGCAAGAAGTAACTCAAACATTCGACTAAGCAAAGACAGTGCAAAAAGAACTTCGGGTACAGAATCAAAATACACTTACGAGTAAGTTGCTCCAAGTCAGCACGCAGGTTATCCCTCTCCTGCTCCACCTGGACATAGGCCTTGCCTGATTCTACCAGGTTGCGGTCGAAGGGCTGCCAGCAAATGAAACTAGCATAAGTTACGCACAAACAGTCCCAGGTGTGCGGACTCGACATAGCGACACTTACATGGTCCATCCAAGACGCAGGCTTCGCGGCAGATGTCCAGACTTCTGGGGTTGCAGCACTCGCAACCTTGGCCATTTCAATGACAGTAGTCGTGGCTATTGATTGAATGATCTCAGGAGCAACAGGAGAGACGTCCGGGTGCTCAGGGGTCAAGATTTTGTCGGATGGAGGAGTCGGCGGATGCACAGTCCAGCGCTACGAGTGACAGAAGACAAACAACATAAACATGAATACCAAAACGAAAAAACTCAGTACAGAAAGCATAGGAGCAAACTTGTGCTCTTCTTCCTCCTCACTGTCGAGGTTGTCAAAATTTGGGCCTCCAAAAAGTAGCTCCTCACCGACTTGGGAGGAGGAGCTGAGCTCAACGGGCTCACATCCAAAGGAGCAGCTTTGGCAGAAGGTGAGGAGCCCGAGTCTCCGTCATCCTTCACATCCGACTCCTTCGCGGGTGAGCTCATAGAAGAGGACAAACCTTGGGCCACCCGCCGACACTTGCGAGTGGGAACCTCGCTCACATGCTCAGTCGCGGCCGGCTCCTCAGTCTGTACTTCCTCTGCCTCTTCCTCTTCGACCTCTTCCATCAGAGACATGGTAGCCGAGGGTAGAGGTGATTCATCCCCTCCCTTTGTTTCTACCTCTTGCACCTCCGTTTCATGAGTTGGGCCATTCTCTAAAAGGGAGGAAGGGTTGACGTAGTCGAATGACCTGCATATCATAAACAACAGTACAAAGTTAAGAATGCAAAAACAACGAGTGGCAAAGTTCAATGACAAACATTCAGAGGTAGCACTAACCTCAGGCAAAGGCCTGTCCAGCCCATAAGGAGTGACAGGGCAGTCGACGTTACAAGGGTCGCTTGCCTTGATGATGGTGATGGATCACACATGCGCCACCAGCACGTTCTTCGACAGATCCTCCTTGCTCATTCGACTGGAGTCGAGCACACCCTCATACACCACATGGGGTGAGCTCGGGCGCAGATTGGCCACACTCGCATCTTCACAAAGGTGGCAATCAGGTGCGCACCTGTGACGTTGCCCAGCAGCTTTTCAATGTTCGACAAAAGAGCGCTGCCTCCACCTGTTCTTCAGTCGACAGTTGATGATCCCAGGCATTGGTCATCACAATAGACTTGGCAGTCGAAAACTCTGGGACTCCTTCCTGGTCTACGCGGACGTAGAACCATTTCTTCCTCCACCCTTGCGCCGAGTCGACTGGCTTCAGGGCGAAGTAGCGTGTGTCGTTGCGTACTTGAATCCCGCAGCCGCCAACAGAATAGGTGCGGCCGCCTCTGTTGTTCGACCGGACGAGGAAGATTGATTTCCATAAAGCCCAGCTGGGGGAAACCCCAAGAAGCATTCGCACAAAACCATGAAGCAGGCAATGTGCAGTATGCCATTCGAGGTGAAATCATGGATTTGCACCCCGTAGGCATACATCAAACCACGAACAAAGTCGTGGAGGGGAAACGCAAGTCCCCGAGGCAAAAACTCCGCAAAGCAAACTCGCTCATTGGCGCGAGGTTCAGGGAGTACCTCCTTGGGTGACGGCGCGCGGACGAACAGCTGGTCCGCAGGAGGTAGCAGCCCGTCCTCGCGAAGCTTGTCGAGGTGCGTCTCCTTGATCGAAGACTTCACCTAGTCCCCGTCGCTTTTCTTAAGGCCGGTGGCGGACGCAGATGCGCTGGCCGCAACCTTCTTCCCCTTCACTGTCACCGCATCGGTCGTGGCAGCAGCAGTCGCGGCAGCACGCTTGTTGCCCGCTACCTTCTTCATCGTCAAGGAGAGGGTGGTGGAGCGCACAAAGCTTTGGCACAAGAGCAATGGAGGAGGAGCACGAGGAAGAAGATGAAACAGGGGCGGCGTAGGAGGCAGATGGCTAGTAAAAAATTCTGCCAATGTCGTCCTCCCTATTTACCACAAAGCAAAATCAATCACAACCGTTCAAATCGCAATCATGCGCTACACGGGCAATCCCACCATACACGTGGCAAGTGCGGAGGGCAACCGTCGCCGGCAACTCCGCCCACTATGCACGCAAAAAGAGGAGCCATCATCGCGTCTCCGTAAAAAGTGGGCCATAGCGGTCAAATCCAGTCCAAACGGCGCCGTCGTTCGGTCAGCGCTGCGCAATGGACCCACATACGTGTCACGTCCCATCTATCACAACATAACGCACGCCACCGCGTGTCAGGCAGCGCAGTGGCCAAAAACATCATCCCTGACGTCATTGCAAGCGCTCTGTTCAGAAAAGCATTCGAGTACGCCCAACGCAAATTGGTCACTCGACTGCCTTGTTTGGTTCGGGTGTGAAAAAGCAATATTAAGGCAAAATTGGTCACTCGACCATTCCTTCGACTGAGGCATATTACTCCCATCGGGAGCGTATCAAAAATTTCTTCGACTAAGAATATATGGGATAAAAAGATTTGAGATTATCCTCCATTGCAAGCAATAAAGCACAATCTCGGGGGCTACTCCCATCGGGAGCGCTGTCGCGAGTTGCGTCCGCCGCAAAATTTGATGCAAAATCATACTCGAAAATTTCCCGAGTTGCGTCCGCCGCAAATATCTCGGATGCTGCATGCATAGTGCAAAGGTAAGACCCGTCGAACTTTCGAGCTGGGCTAAGGACCGTTCCAGCAACGTTAATCCTTATACTTTCCGTGTCAGCAGACATGATGAAAAATCCCAACGGACGCGTTGGGTAAATTTCAAAGTTATACTGCATATCGATTCAGTAAGACCTCCGCGGCATAGTCGAGTCTGACCAGTTTGTTCCAAATTCGAGTCCGGGGACTCGAGTTTGATTGAAAGCTAGTAAGGTTTTACCCGAATGTGTAGTTAACCGGTCCCGATCCATCGAGTGTACCGGGCCTACTAAGCTATTATCCCTTGATTATCATAAGCAAAAACCAAAGTCGATGAAATACTCGACATAGCCAACATGTGCTATTCATACAGGAATTCCAATTATAAACACAAGTACAAAGAATATGACGTGCACTTACGAACGAGTCCATGCCCGATTCTTCGAGTCAGACAAGTACTCGGGGCTACTGACAAGGATATACTTCTCGGGTACCCTACCATAAGGGTACCTGGAGCACGTGTCGACTAAAGCCCAACTATCAAGAGCCTACATGAATCCCATGACGAAAGGCCCAACAAGATGGAGTTCCTTCCAAGATTAGACATAGGCATAGTCGGTTTAGACTTTCCTTACATGTAAACAGGGTCGGTTGCGAACTACCGAGACCCAGCCTATTATATAAAGGCTGGGAGGGCCGCCGATCCTGGACAGGCAACACTCGAACCACCAAAACCCTAGTGAGATCGACATCTCGCCGGGACTCCATTGTAGCTCGCATATACACACCAGATCAATACCAGACAAGCAGGAAGTAGGGTGTTACTCTCCGGAGGCCTAAACCTGGGTAAAATCCCTGCTTTTGCTTGTCAGCCGACAAAACTACCAGCTCTACCACGTTCTCTCCCTCGTAATCTCAACCCTAGGACCTTAACCATGGGATTTGATGAGTTAACCCCTCGTCAGCAGGAAACTAATTTTTTTGTGTTTTTGATATTTAAAAGCAAACAAGATAAAATAAAAGTAAACTAAGCAAGACAAAAAACGAAGTAAAGAGATTGGAAGCGTGAGACTCTGTAACGTCCCAAATTTATAACAAGGGTAAACAAGACCCAAATTTCAGAACCAACAAAAACTTTTTGACTTGTTTCACAAATGATTGTGTTTTCTTTAAATTGTTCTGTTGACCTTGTGCAACTTGTTGATGCGATTGTTTGATTAGTAGATGTCAACTCAAGACATCCACCTAGGTAAAAATATATTTACAACACTGGTGACCATGTTATGACAAGAAAATATTCCATATGTCTTATCCATTCTTAAGTTGGCCAAAAGTTTATTTCAAAAATGATTTGGTTCTAGCAACAAATAAAATGCTCTTTAATTTGAGACAGTAAAAGTATTTCCAAAAGTTTCATGATTTCAAATATGGAGAACTTTCTGTGATCTCCTAACCTTCCTCCAACCTTGACAATTCAAAATTCTCATCTTTATAATCCCCAATGTTTCAACTCTGTTTTAAAAGAAATACTAGTGGGGAATATATTACCTCACCTCTTTTCCCTTTTATCAAACCATTTTGAAAACTATTAAGTTAAGGGTTGATATACCCCTTAAACCACATCTTGTCATAATTGAGCGTGACCATCTTTACAAAATAGCATTGTTAGTTATGGAAAAAGGTGTGTGATTTATTCTTGTAGTTTGAAGTGTGTGGCTTGATTGAATTGTGGATATTGTTGTGTTGATTGGTATTTTGGTGCTGTTGCTACTGCTGTGAATTTGCTGCTGTGTGTGATTCTCTTGTGAGTATAATTCCTCAGTGGAGTTGTTACCACTTTAGGACACCCTTGGCCACCAAACTTGGAGGGTGACTTGAAGAGGAATAAATCCTCTACAATTAGGCACCCCAAGTTAAAATCCTAAAATTTAGGGAGATGGTTTCAATAACACTCCCTCCTTATCTATTCCTCTGTTTTATGAAAACCCTTATACTTTCTTTATCAAAATTCTAGAGAAGGGGATGAAATGATAATTCTCTCCATTTCATATCACTCCCTCCTCTAGTAACCCTACTTGTTGATTTAAAACAAACCCCTCCTCTCTTTTATTAAAAAGAAATGAAGGTCATGGGTTAAAATGATCTTCATAAATAATTTCCCTCCCAATTTCTCTATTTCCTCAAAACAAATGTTTTCTTTATGAAAATAAAACTTATTTTAAGTATCTTATTTTTTTCAAGAAAGCTCCAAAGGTTCTACAAACTATTTTATCTCTGGTTTTAATTATTAAAGGATTACCAAATTATTCATTTCCAAAAATAGTTTATTTAAATCCTATGAACAAAAATGGAGCAAAACATTTTATTTTGTAAAACCAATTTTTGTGGAGCTTCCTCATATATAGGGGAGGCTACATGAATTTTCTCTGATTTTTGTAAAATGTTTAAACCCCTCAAATAAATCCTGGAAACCCTACTGGTTTCAAAATAGAAATAAAGGATTTCTTTTTAGCCGAGGACCTGTCTGTGAGAAGAGAAAAAGAGTTAGGGGGCGTTTTGCAAAACCTCCGTTGACCTCTGTCACTCCATGGCAGCACGGCACGGTGGCGTGCTCCCGAGCTCGCCGTGTGCCTCGCCCCTGACGCAGGCCTCGCCCTGGAGGAGATAAGACCTCTCCATGCCGCTCACCTCTGCTCGCTCCTGTCCCCCATCACCCTGTTGCAGCGACGCGGCAGAGCACAGACGCCGTGTTCCTCACCCCATCGTCGCCGTGTTCTCCCCGCGGGTGTCGACACCGTCTGTACCCCGCCCCTCTCTGCTGCCCTGCGAGACGATAAGAAGCCCTCTCCCCTCTGCTCCCTCACCCCCCCTCACTCATTTCCCCCCCTCACATCCTCTCTCGCATTTCTTCCTTTGAGCCCGAACCCCGGCCAAGGCCGCCGACGCGCCTCGCCGGCGATTGAGTGCTCCCCATCCCAATCCCAGACCACCAGCACCTTCGCCGTGCTCTACTCCCCCTCTCTGCGCCAAGAATCGCAGAGGGAAGTCCGGGATCGCCGCCGTCATCCGCATCCCTTTCCGCTCCGGCCGCCGCCTTGCCGGGAAGCTCGCGGGTTGCACAGATCTTATCCCTACGCCATTTTCATTCCCCCGAGATCCCCTCGTCGCGAGCTATCTCACGGACATCTTCTTTTCTCCTAGGAACGCCGGAGTCGCCGAGGCCGTCTCCGCCTTGCTCCCTGCTGTCGCCGCGTGCTCTGAGCGTGCTGACGAGGAAGACGAAGACGGCGTACCGTTTCGCTCGCGTTGGGCCGCTAAATGGGCCGCCGTCCCCGTGGCTCGGCTCGGATCCGAGCAGATCAGGCCCAAACTCCTTTTTTTTCTGGAGGTTGATTCTTTTCTGTGCCTTTCTATTCTGTCCTCTCAGTTTATTGCAAAATAAAATAGGAAAACCCAGGTTCTGCCCAAACCAAAAATTAGGGAGGTACCCTAGCATATTCCTAGCCAGATCCAAGTGGTAGAAACACTTTTGGATGATTAGTTTGGAAAAATTGAATGTAAGGCCAGAAGTACTTCTTTTCACCAAAAACTCAATAGCTATTTATCTATGATAGCTATTGATGCAAACTCAACTGTTTTGGAAAGGTTTGAGTGATACCTAGCAGTAGAAATTTGCCTCTCATGCAAATGATCTTCCTAAATAAAATGGCATCCACTTTGGTATTTGACCAGAGAGCCATTTAGGGATTTTTGTAAATTATTTGGTGATGATTTTTGGTGTGAATCCACTTGTGTGAGCTTCTGTATGATTAGGAGTACCTAATCCTAGCTTGGTGTGATTTTTAGAGCTATGGATTATTTTAGGTGTATTTAACTAGGTGGCATGCTTTTCTGCCATTTATGGTTTATAGATTTATTTAGTTATATAGGGTGTGCTAGTATCTCTTTTGTGATTTCTAGCATGTTTAAGTGTGATACTAGTTACTAGGAGTGTGTTAGCTTTGTAGTATAGCACTTTGGAAAAAGTTTAGTATTGCACTTAGTCACCTAGTGTTAATGGTACTAGAGTGGTATTCTCCTAGATTCTCCTAGTTAATAGGATTTATTCTAGTAGAAGTTCTTTAGTGTGTTGAGATTTTAGTTAGCCTTGCTAGATCATCAGTAGCATGCCATCTTGCTACTGGTTGGATCACTTGCTAGGAAGAAACTAGTGTTGCTAGATTTTATTGGGGAACAATATCCCTAGTATGGGTATTTCCTAGGAATTCCTAACTCTCAGGAGTTGTGTGCTAATAGAATCGTTTGTGTGCATGAATTTCAAAATTGATGTTGAAATATCAGTAGCATTTCCTAGCTGCTGATGTTGTAGCATGTCATCCCTTTTGCTACCTATTGCTTGGCCTAGCTTGTGTCGAAGTGTTAGACCCCTGAGTTGTAAAAGACCCTTACGAGTGTAGACCCTAATTGGTTGCTTGAATAATTAGTTGATGCTTGTGGTTATTAATTGTTTGTGCACACTTGTGGCTTTGTTTGGTTTATTGAATGTTGTTATTCCCTGTTGCGACGCTAGATAATACCGATACCGGAGTAGTCCGTGGAGAGGATTTATTGGAGGAGCATCGGAGTTTAATTCTTTAATCAGTGAGAAGAAGACCAAGGACGTTATGCTGAAGCCAGGCAAGCTACTTCACTGAGCTTGCACCTATATACCTCTATTTTGATTCATCTGTTTTACTTATTAAGCATAAGTGTTTTATGTGGCGTTGCCACTAAAACTATGATTTGAAAAACCCTTTTCCAAAACGCAAGTATATTATTGAGACACCCGATATAGAGGTGTCAATGGTATACCATGATTTCTAAATGAATTTGTTTTACTCAAAAGCCTTCTATGAAAAACCTTTTGGTGGGATTACAAACCACCCAAGTTTTGATTAAAAGTATTTTTGCTATGAAAATTGGAAATGATTGTGAAAACCTTTTCAAAAGTTTATGAAAAACTATTTTGCCACTCTATGTAGGAATATCGGCTTGTTTAAATAAAACTATAGGATGGGAAAAACTTTGTTTATTCAAAACTCCTTTTGGAAACCCTTGGATGATTTATGGCATGCCGATATATCGGTGGTGAAACGGAAAAGTTGTTGTTTCTGAAAAATGCACATTGTGTCCTGGTACTTACTGAACAACCAATAACCTGTGCGACCACATTTACCCCATATGGAAAAAGGGCGTAGCCATATAATTTGCTCGTGTTAGTACTGGATGCCTCAATAACGAGGATGACCTCGTTCCATGAGGGGATGGTCTGAGGACCTACCCCCTGACCTGGGTCCTCTTCATTGTAGTCTACCGGAAGCCGGTATGAGCGTGTCGGAGGAAGAGGATTGAAGGGCTCCCTTGGGTCCGCCGGGCAGAACTACGAGTCCCCACACTTAGTTTCTGAGGATTTGAGTGTCGGTGGAAAGTGTCGTAGCGGCAGGGTCCTATACTAGCATGAGCAAAGGACAGGCTATGGCCGGGAACTCAACTTCGCATACCTCTGGTATGGCGGGACGTGGCTGACACGATGAGTGACCGGATGGGTGTGGGAAAAGCGTACTACCTCTGCAGAGGGTAAAACTATTCGAATAGCCGAGTCCTCGGATATGGACAGTTGGAACGAATTGCTGGGTCTTATGTGCAAGTTTTGATAAAAGTGTTGAGTTTTGAACGGAAGTTGAAGTGGAATGGGTATTTCGTACCTGTACCAATGAGTTGGTTCGAGGTAGCGTCGTGCTTGGTATCAGGGCAAGAAAGGTTTTCGAGGAAAAAGTTTTAAAAGAAATTTTCTTACCTTTTAAACGAAGGTATATTTTCGGGAAAAAGATTTAAAAATACTTCTTACCTTTTTCAACAAAGTTAGTGAGAAAACTACTTTCCAAAATGTTTTGTCTTCAACAGGATTAAAAATCTACTCTTCTCTTTTAAATAGAGATTCAGTGAGGTTTTTCCTAAAAATAAAAGTCTTTGAAAATTTAAAACTAGTGCATGTTCCTGTTGGGGTAGTTTGCGAGTACAATCAAATGTACTCATATTGGTTTCGTCCCTGGCTATTGTCTTAGCCAGATTCCAGAGAAGAGCAGTTCGACGAGGAGGAGTTCACTGACGTCTTTGCGAACTAGGGCGCTTCCCAGTCAGCTGCCTGTAGGGTAAAGGCGAATGACTTGGGCTCCACGTTGATTTGGTGATTCCGCTGCAAGTACCTTATTGAAGCTGATCACTTCAAGCACGTAAGTATAATTATTCGGTATTTGTGGGTGTTCTGTGATACCAACTCAAGTTATGTGCAACAGCACACTGATCATGGGACTGTTGCAGGAAACATAACGAGTATCTCGGATAATTAATCCGGGGTCCTCACAGACTTGGTATCAGAGCCATCCTGACTGTAACAGACCTTAGTTAGCATGGACGTTAGTTAGGAAGAGAATATTTTGTTAAAAAAATATATTCACACCAAAAATATATCCTTATCTAGGGAAGTCCAAAAATGGCTCCCGCTCTTCTCGTCTTCTCTATTTACCTCTGAATCTTACCTTTCTATTTTAAATTTTACTAAAGGTTTCTCTACTCTTTCTTACCTGTTCAAAATACTTGACGATGAACCCAAAGAGAGACCTAATTAGCTAGCACCTACAAAGAAGAAGCAACCATCTCAATTACTCAACATTCAACATCAAGTTCATTGGTCTACAAATGCCAAGATCATCGACATCAACCAAATCAAGAGATCTCTGAAGACCTCAGCTCAACCTCAGCAATTCTACTCAAGTGGCTACTTCGACAATCTCAGTGTCTCCAGTTGAAGACTAAGGCGACGAACTGAAGATTTCAGCACCCCTGTCTAACCAAGACCCATAGGAACAGCTTATGATAGGAACTTTAGCCATACTACCCGATTGCTACGAGTATTAGGCGTCCATTGGTACTAAATGTACCCTGTGTGCTTGTTGTTTGTTTGTGACGCTCCCTTACAGTGAGTCCGCGGATCTGACCCCTCCCTGCCTAACCGGCATGGCCAGGCGTCGGTTCACAGTAGAGTGCAGTAGGGCTTGTCCCCACACACGAGTGACGCTCCCCGGGTTCTTCCCCAGAAAGGAGCCGACACACCTAGCTTATAAAAGGCCCCGTTCCATCTGCCATCTATCCCCACTCACCACCCTTAGCGACCCAAATCTCCTGAGGCAAGAATCCCGTGTTCTTATCCTTCATCCAGATCCAAAGAACCCAATGGCAAACCTCAGAGTTATCATGGAAACCACTGCCGAGGAGCATAGTGGGTTTCCGCTGATGCTTTGGAAGGCCGTCTGCCACATTCTTGGTCGGCCTGCCCGTCCTCGATATGTGGTGTTCGAGAACTCTCTCCCGCTCGCCGGGAATGAATTCCAAGTCGAGGTGCATATCGGCTCGTGCCTATTGGGCATCAGTCCGACTTACTTGATCCAGGGTAAGAGCATGCCTACCCTAGATCTAGCCCTCCAGGTAGCAGCCTGGGAAGGACTCGTCCGTCTCCGGTACTCAGAACCGGCAATGGCGGTAAGCCGAGCTTTCCACTTCCTCCCAGCCATACCTGAGCATGTTGCGGAGGCTTTCCAAGCTTCCATGGGACAGGAAGCTGACCCTGCCGTAATCACCCTGGTCACCTATGGAGCTGCAATGACAAGATTCAGTCACACCCTGATGGAGGAACTCATGACCACAAGGCGCCACCTTGCTCGTGCCCGCCGGGAACTGGGTCGAGCAAGGAACCTACCCACTTCCCACCGTGGGCAAGCTCAGGATGCAAGACAGTCGGTCCTAGATGAATTGCTGGACCACAGCATTGACGCATCGGTGACACAAGCTCTCGCCCGAGTTCAGCAGCCACCCCAAGAACCAGGCGTAGTCCTCGAAGGCGTGCCTGTAGATCCCCACCCCTTGGAAGACAGAGATGTGGACACCACTCTTTGTCTCGGTCACGCTTCACCGACTCCTAGACCTCTCAGGCAGAGTAGAACCCAGGTTTAGTTAGCCTGACCGCGCTTGTGTGTTTGCGTGTGGATCAAACGTTGTTAGTCTGTTGTTGGTTTGTTGCTTGTTTTTCTCGTGTTTCTTGTAATGCAAGGTTGTTGTCTGTTCCTCGGCTGATATCGAATCAGCCCGAAATAAAAACTTGGTGTTCTTATCATCTTGTTAACCACTTGGTTGACATCTGATGGAATGTCATGCTGTTTTTTTTCAGTTAAAAGTTAAAAAAAAAAAAAAGAAACCACAGATCACTTAAAACCAGGAACCGTATGTGACCCCAGACGCATACCCCTGTGAATTAATGCAAACTTTGAATGGGACTATTTTGTAGTATGCAAATTATTTTTGTGTGTGTTCTCCTACATGCAATCTCCCCAAGGTTCCTCACCCAATATGAACCTTGTGCTTTCTGCATGTTAAAGAAAGGGGCCCGAGCCCTCCACGAGATGTGAACCTCGCAGGCCTTAAAATGCTTGCGAAGTGTAAATGCTCGCTGGAACACAGAAGGGCATCTTGTAGGATGTTCCTAATTGTTGTGTTCAACCTATATGGTTGAAATGTATGCTACCACTGCAAATGGTTGAGACCATATACTGCAGTGTTATTTTCTCTAAAAATATATTTTCTCGCCAAAACAAGTTTATTCTAGTACTTCTGCATCCTATCTGTGCCGCAAGACCAGAGTTGTGACAACCAAGAAGATTTCGACAAGGCACACCTTGTCCCGGGTTATCAGCAAAGGCAAGATCAATACAATCACGGATTGCAGTACAGAAGCGAGAAATTCAGAAAGGAACAGAGGATACAAGTTCTACTCCTACAAACAACACTGCCAGCACGATGCAACGGCACCTAGAGATTCCTAATCTCTCTCGAACTCCCCGATGCCACCAGAGGATGAGCCTGGCTCACTCAGAGCCGAGTCACGCGCCGCCCGACGGCGGCAGACAGCTCGAGCAGCCTGCTCACCTCCAGCCGGAAGGTCTACCACCTCCTCCACCGCCGCAAGCTCCTCCACCGTGCGCTCCTCCGCCGCATCTGGCTCCTCTAGCGCAGCAGGCGCCACTGTCGCAGCACCAGCCCCCGCGCTAGACCACCAATGGCACAAGGCCACGGCTAGGAGCACCACTGCCGAACAGCAGGCTGAACACCGTCAAAATCGAGAACACGAAGAGCACGAAGACGAAGCAGCCCTCGAGGAAGCCCGCATCCTCCATCGCATCAACATAGGCTCTGAAGAAATCGGTAATGAAGCCCATGGTGACGACGCGATGGAAGAAATGTTTTTCTGAGGTCGCTAGTTTATAAGCCGAGCTCGGACGCCGCTCCTCGACACCGCACTGCGCGGGAAAGTGGAGGAATCGCGAGCTGTACTCGCCTTAATGGCGCGAAACCACCTAGGCATCGTGTCCCCAAAGCCGTGTCTGCCGCTGCATCGACGGACAGCACGCGCAGCAGTACCGCGGGTGAGTGCCCTGCGCACTGAAAATGGAGCAAGTACAGAGCAAGGGCGAGCAAGGATGAAGAAGAGGAGGAGAAAAGGAGGAGAGACCGCCAAGTGGGCCCCGGGCCCACATGTCAGTGAGTCAGCAGTTAACCCCCCCGTGTTCCTCTATCCTTTATCCCTCGCTTTTTCTGTAAAAACCCCGGCAAAAATAATTCCTCGTATAAATCAGACCCACTGTGTCCTTGAGCCAATTATTGGTGGCACAGCTAGGGGTATTTTAAGAAAAACCCTGTTGTTTTTCAAAACCCGTGTATACACGAAAGTGAATATACGACCTTTCTAAAATAAATTTTGCCTCGTATCTCTCCTGTACCCCCGGGCAAATCTCGAGGACGAGATTTATTTTAAGGGGGGAAGGATCTGTAACGTCCCAAATTTATAACAAGGGTAAACAAGACCCAAATTTCAGAACCAACAAAAACTTTTTGACTTGTTTCACAAATGATTGTGTTTTCTTTAAATTGTTCTGTTGACCTTGTGCAACTTGTTGATGCGATTGTTTGATTAGTAGATGTCAACTCAAGACATCCACCTAGGTAAAAATATATTTACAACACTGGTGACCATGTTATGACAAGAAAATATTCCATATGTCTTATCCATTCTTAAGTTGGCCAAAAGTTTATTTCAAAAATGATTTGGTTCTAGCAACAAATAAAATGCTCTTTAATTTGAGACAGTAAAAGTATTTCCAAAAGTTTCATGATTTCAAATATGGAGAACTTTCTGTGATCTCCTAACCTTCCTCCAACCTTGACAATTCAAAATTCTCATCTTTATAATCCCCAATGTTTCAACTCTGTTTTAAAAGAAATACTAGTGGGGAATATATTACCTCACCTCTTTTCCCTTTTATCAAACCATTTTGAAAACTATTAAGTTAAGGGTTGATATACCCTTAAACCACATCTTGTCATAATTGAGTGTGACCATCTTTACAAAATAGCATTGTTAGTTATGGAAAAAGGTGTGTGATTTATTCTTGTAGTTTGAAGTGTGTGGCTTGATTGAATTGTGGATATTGTTGTGTTGATTGGTATTTTGGTGCTGTTGCTACTGCTGTGAATTTGCTGCTGTGTGTGATTCTCTTGTGAGTATAATTCCTCAGTGGAGTTGTTACCACTTTAGGACACCCTTGGCCACCAAACTTGGAGGGTGACTTGAAGAGGAATAAATCCTCTACAATTAGGCACCCCAAGTTAAAATCCTAAAATTTAGGGAGATGGTTTCAATAACACTCCCTCCTTATCTATTCCTCTGTTTTATGAAAACCCTTATACTTTCTTTATCAAAATTCTAGAGAAGGGGATGAAATGATAATTCTCTCCATTTCATATCACTCCCTCCTCTAGTAACCCTACTTGTTGATTTAAAACAAACCCCTCCTCTCTTTTATTAAAAAGAAATGAAGGTCATGGGTTAAAATGATCTTCATAAATAATTTCCCTCCCAATTTCTCTATTTCCTCAAAACAAATGTTTTCTTTATGAAAATAAAACTTATTTTAAGTATCTTATTTTTTTCAAGAAAGCTCCAAAGGTTCTACAAACTATTTTATCTCTGGTTTTAATTATTAAAGGATTACCAAATTATTCATTTCCAAAAATAGTTTATTTAAATCCTATGAACAAAAATGGAGCAAAACATTTTATTTTGTAAAACCAATTTTTGTGGAGCTTCCTCATATATAGGGGAGGCTACATGAATTTTCTCTGATTTTTGTAAAATGTTTAAACCCCTCAAATAAATCCTGGAAACCCTACTGGTTTCAAAATAGAAATAAAGGATTTCTTTTTAGCCGAGGACCTGTCTGTGAGAAGAGAAAAAGAGTTAGGGGGCGTTTTGCAAAACCTCCGTTGACCTCTGTCACTCCATGGCAGCACGGCACGGTGGCGTGCTCCCGAGCTCGCCGTGTGCCTCGCCCCTGACGCAGGCCTCGCCCTGGAGGAGATAAGACCTCTCCATGCCGCTCACCTCTGCTCGCTCCTGTCCCCCATCACCCTGTTGCAGCGACGCGGCAGAGCACAGACGCCGTGTTCCTCACCCCATCGTCGCCGTGTTCTCCCCGCGGGTGTCGACACCGTCTGTACCCCGCCCCTCTCTGCTGCCCTGCGAGACGATAAGAAGCCCTCTCCCCTCTGCTCCCTCACCCCCCCTCACTCATTTCCCCCCTCACATCCTCTCTCGCATTTCTTCCTTTGAGCCCGAACCCCGGCCAAGGCCGCCGACGCGCCTCGCCGGCGATTGAGTGCTCCCCATCCCAATCCCAGACCACCAGCACCTTCGCCGTGCTCTACTCCCCCTCTCTGCGCCAAGAATCGCAGAGGGAAGTCCGGGATCGCCGCCGTCATCCGCATCCCTTTCCGCTCCGGCCGCCGCCTTGCCGGGAAGCTCGCGGGTTGCACAGATCTTATCCCTACGCCATTTTCATTCCCCCGAGATCCCCTCGTCGCGAGCTATCTCACGGACATCTTCTTTTCTCCTAGGAACGCCGGAGTCGCCGAGGCCGTCTCCGCCTTGCTCCCTGCTGTCGCCGCGTGCTCTGAGCGTGCTGACGAGGAAGACGAAGACGGCGTACCGTTTCGCTCGCGTTGGGCCGCTAAATGGGCCGCCGTCCCCGTGGCTCGGCTCGGATCCGAGCAGATCAGGCCCAAACTCCTTTTTTTTCTGGAGGTTGATTCTTTTCTGTGCCTTTCTATTCTGTCCTCTCAGTTTATTGCAAAATAAAATAGGAAAACCCAGGTTCTGCCCAAACCAAAAATTAGGGAGGTACCCTAGCATATTCCTAGCCAGATCCAAGTGGTAGAAACACTTTTGGATGATTAGTTTGGAAAAATTAATGTAAGGCCAGAAGTACTTCTTTTCACCAAAAACTCAATAGCTGTTTATCTATGATAGCTATTGATGCAAACTCAACTGTTTTGGAAAGGTTTGAGTGATACCTAGCAGTAGAAATTTGCCTCTCATGCAAATGATCTTCCTAAATAAAATGGCATCCACTTTGGTATTTGACCAGAGAGCCATTTAGGGATTTTTGTAAATTATTTGGTGATGATTTTTGGTGTGAATCCACTTGTGTGAGCTTCTGTATGATTAGGAGTACCTAATCCTAGCTTGGTGTGATTTTTAGAGCTATGGATTATTTTAGGTGTATTTAACTAGGTGGCATGCTTTTCTGCCATTTATGGTTTATAGATTTATTTAGTTATATAGGGTGTGCTAGTATCTCTTTTGTGATTTCTAGCATGTTTAAGTGTGATACTAGTTACTAGGAGTGTGTTAGCTTTGTAGTATAGCACTTTGGAAAAAGTTTAGTATTGCACTTAGTCACCTAGTGTTAATGGTACTAGAGTGGTATTCTCCTAGATTCTCCTAGTTAATAGAATTTTTTAGTAGAAGTTCTTAGTGTGTTGATTTTAGTTAGCATTGCTAGATCATCAGTAGCATGCCATCTTGCTACTGGTTGGTCTTGATAGGAAGAAATTAGTGTTGCTAGTTTTTATTGGGGAACAATATCCCTAGTATGGGTATTTCTAGGAATTCCTAACTCTCAGGAGTTGTGCTAATAGAATCATTGTGTGCATGAATTTCAAAATTGATGTTGAATATCAGTAGCATTTCCTAGCTGCTGATGTTGTAGCATGTCATCCCTTGCTACCTATTGCTTGGCCTACTTGTGTAAGTGTTAGACCCCTGAGTTGTAAAAGACCCTTACGAGTGTAGACCCTAATTGTTGCTTGAATAATTAGTTGATGCTTGTGGTTATTAATTGTTTGTGCAACACTTGTGGCTTTGTTTGGTTTATTGAATGTTGTTATTCCCTGTTGCGACGCTAGATAATACCGATACCGGAGTAGTCGTGGAGAGGATTTATTGGAGGAGCATCGGAGTTTAATTCTTTAATCAGTGAGAAGAAGACCAAGGACGTTATGCTGAAGCCAGGCAAGCTACTTCACTGAGCTTGCACCTATATACCTCTATTTTGATTCATCTGTTTTACTTATTAAGAGCATAAGTGTTTTATGTGGCGTTGCCACTAAAACTATGATTTGAAAAACCCTTTTCCAAAACGCAAGTATATTATTGAGACACCCGATATAGAGGTGTCAATGGTATACCATGATTTCTAAATGAATTTGTTTTACTCAAAAGCCTTCTATGAAAAACCTTTTGGTGGGATTACAAACCACCCAAGTTTTGATTAAAAGTATTTTTGCTATGAAAATTGGAAATGATTGTGAAAACCTTTTCAAAAGTTTATGAAAAACTATTTTGCCACTCTATGTAGGAATATCGGCTTGTTTAAATAAAACTATAGGATGGGAAAAACTTTGTTTATTCAAAACTCCTTTTGGAAACCCTTGGATGATTTATGGCATGCCGATATATCGGTGGTGAAACGGAAAAGTTGTTGTTTCTGAAAAATGCACATTGTGTCCTGGTACTTACTGAACAACCAATAACCTGTGCGACCACATTTACCCCCATATGGAAAAAGGGCGTAGCCATATAATTTGCTCGTGTTAGTACTGGATGCCTCAATAACGAGGATGACCTCGTTCCATGAGGGGATGGTCTGAGGACCTACCCCCTGACCTGGGTCCTCTTCATTGTAGTCTACCGGAAGCCGGTATGAGCGTGTCGGAGGAAGAGGATTGAAGGGCTCCCTTGGGTCCGCCGGGCAGAACTACGAGTCCCACACTTAGTTTCTGAGGATTTGAGTGTCGGTGGAAAGTGTCGTAGCGGCAGGGTCCTATACTAGCATGAGCAAAGGACAGGCTATGGCCGGGAACTCAACTTCGCATACCTCTGGTATGGCGGGACGTGGCTGACACGATGAGTGACCGGATGGGTGTGGGAAAAGCGTACTACCTCTGCAGAGGGTAAAACTATTCGAATAGCCGAGTCCTCGGATATGGACAGTTGGAACGAATTGCTGGGTCTTATGTGCAAGTTTTGATAAAAGTGTTGAGTTTTGAACGGAAGTTGAAGTGGAATGGGTATTTCGTACCTGTACCAATGAGTTGGTTCGAGGTAGCGTCGTGCTTGGTATCAGGGCAAGAAGAGGTTTTCGAGGAAAAAGTTTTAAAAGAAATTTTCTTACCTTTTTAAACGAAGGTATATTTTCGGGAAAAAGATTTAAAAATACTTCTTACCTTTTTCAACAAAGTTAGTGAGAAAACTACTTTCCAAAATGTTTTGTCTTCAACAGGATTAAAAATCTACTCTTCTTCTTTTAAATAGAGATTCAGTGAGGTTTTTCCTAAAAATAAAAGTCTTTGAAAATTTAAAACTAGTGCATGTTCCTGTTGGGGTAGTTTGCGAGTACAATCAAATGTACTCATATTGGTTTCGTCCCTGGCTATTGTCTTAGCCAGATTCCAGAGAAGAGCAGTTCGACGAGGAGGAGTTCACTGACGTCTTTGCGAACTAGGGCGCTTCCCAGTCAGCTGCCTGTAGGGTAAAGGCGAATGACTTGGGCTCCACGTTGATTTGGTGATTCCGCTGCAAGTACCTTATTGAAGCTGATCACTTCAAGCACGTAAGTATAATTATTCGGTATTTGTGGGTGTTCTGTGATACCAACTCAAGTTATGTGCAACAGCACACTGATCATGGGACTGTTGCAGGAAACATAACGAGTATCTCGGATAATTAATCCGGGGTCCTCACAGACTCCCCTTGCAGAAATCCTCTTACTCCCCGGCAACGGCTGTAACATCCCAGGTTTTCAAAAAAGTTGAAAAATCAGAAAAATTTAAAACTTTTGAAAACTATTATGTATGTTACTTTGAAAAGAAAATCATGCATGCATTCATCATCATATAGCTTTGTTTGCATTTTGATATTTCAAAAGTGGGAAATAAATTTCCACTTGAAAACATATTTAGAAAAATATATTAGTAGAGCATTTATGCTCCAAAATTTTCTTTTGACTTTTATGTATTGTTCTGTTAATGTTGTTTGTGAATTGATTGTATTTGTTGAAATATAAATATGTGCAAAAGGTTTATCTTGTGATATTCAAGTTTTAATTAAGCCACCTTTGATTGTTTTTAACCTATTTTATTTGGACATCAAGTGTCATATTGTTTATTAAAAACCTAGTTTGGAAATCAAAATGATTTCTATTTGAAAAGTGTGTTTGGTTGTGAATTATTTGTATGTATTGAGATTTATTCTATTACTTACCTATTCTCTATTTTCAAGTTTTATAGTTTTGCTTTTAAAAGAAAGTGTTTATTTGGATTTTAAAATGAGTTTTGAATTCATTTTCAATTATCAAACCCTTTTTAAACAAAATGAGTTTTATGCAAATTATCCTTTGAGTGATATGTAATATTATTACTCATATTTTGCTTTGGTTTAAATTATAAGTTCAAAAGAAATTATAAAAAAAAACCCTTTTGTCTTAAAATGGCATGATATGACCAAAATGCTTTTTAAACACATTTCAAATTTTTGTTTATAAAAAGTGTTGGAAAAAGAGTTTTGAAGGTTCCATTTGAAAGGATTGATTTTTACAAAATTTTAGGAATTGATTTGAATCCTTTTGGATTTATATTTTAAAAGTTATTTAGAAAACCAGAAAACAGAAAAGGAAAAGAGAAAAAAAAGGGAAAAGGGCTAACTGGGCCGAGTCATCTCTTCTCTACCGCGCGTGCAGCAGACAGCAGCCCAGCAGTAGCCCACCTCCCTTTCTCTCACTGCCAGGTGGGTCCCACCGATGACGCTAGCGATGACATCATCGCCTTCAACCTCTCTCGCAAGAAACTCTCCCGAACCCTAGCAAATTTCGGATCAAAAATCCGTTTGGTTTACTACGAGATACGCTCGTATCTCTCGCATATATAATCCCCCAACCCCGCACTCCAAAACCCCAAGAAACCCTAGCGCGTAAGCCCCCAGGCTGCCCGTATTGAACCACGCCGTGCCGCCATTGCCGCCGCCATCCATCGTGTTTTCCGGTGAGCCTAGACCCCCTCAGCATCTCTCGTTTCTCCCTCTCACTTCCCCGTGACCAGGCGCACCTCCTAATTTTCCCCCTGGGATTTTACGAGCTCTAGATCGACGGAGAGCTTCATCGACTTGGAGTACCATCCGCGGAAGCAGCTCCGGCGAGCGATCATCGACGACACGCAGCTCCTCCTCCAACCGCGACCACGCCATCAGCTCCGCCGCGCCCGCCTGTACCCCGTGGTATGCCCCACTCCTCCCCTCTGTCTCTTCTTCATTCTCCGGCGAAACTCCGGCAATGGAACCACCGTCACCGGAGCAATTCCGGCGCGATGCGCCGCTCGTTTTTGGTTAGCGAGATCCGAGCCGTCCGATCTGTTTTGAACGCTCACGATTTGATCTCCTTAGGCGAAGCGGTACGAGCCAACCACAACGCGCCACGCATGCACGTTACCCACTTAACCCGCGTCTGTCCGCGCCCGCGTCCGCCCGCGAAGAACCGCGAAGATCTCCGCACCAACCAGAAGACGCCACGTCGACTAAGGACTCCAGCGCGAGGATCTTTTCGGTTTTTTTTTACGTTTAAGCCCCTGCGCATCACGGATAGGTCCCTGGATTTTAGATTCATCATTAATTTTTATCCCTTTATCAGAAAATTATGAAATTTATATTTTTCGAAAGCTAATAATGTGTAGAAACTTTCTATATACTTAATTTGAGGTTTTGATGAAATTAATTTAGATAAATTTTCAAAATGGTTTAATTGATATTTTGGTTATAATTTAATTATAAAAATTGATAATTGAGCAAACTATTTTGCTATATTTTTGTTTGTCTAAGTTCTGGCCGTAGGAATACTCTACTAATTTTTGTAAAAGTATTTTCTATGATTTTTGTAATTAATATTGATTAATTGCTTTTTTGGTGTCATTTTAATAATTAAAATTATTTTTCTTCATATATTCGATTAATAAAATGACTTAGTCATATTTTGGTCACTTTAGTGACAAAAAGTACTTAGAAATATTTTTGCCTCTCCAAACAAAGTAAATTCTTCCTTAGAAGATATTTGATAATTATTTTGACAACACTATTTCCTTAGAAAATTTCAACATCTTAAAAGTGTTAAATCTTTTCCTTAGAAAAATTTAGCATCTTGAAAACTTAGTGGTTTTAGAATATTTTCCTAAGTGTTATTTTTGACAAGTGTTTGTCCTTAGAAATTTTATCAACTATTGTTTTAAAAGTATTTTTCCTTAGAAAAATACCAACACCTTATTTTATGAACTTTTACTTAGAAATTATTTTTTTGACTTATTGTTTGACCTCTTTGGTCCTTAGTTATTTTTGGAACATCTTGTTTGCTTGCATTTTCCTTAGAGCATTTACATAAGCATGTCATGCACATTAAGTCCTTAGTATTATTTTGTGTTTCTTACATGACTTCCTCCTTAGAAATTTTGAGGATGCATGGTAGATCTCTTGACCTCTCTAGTCAAAACCACTAAGTTAGAAATTAGTGGAAACAATGAAGAAACAAAGAATGACTTAGCAAGAAAACAAGACTCCAGAAGCATCTCCAAGAAGAAAGTACTTAGAAGAAATCAAGAGGAAATTCATGAAGACCAACCATCCTACCTTTTTCTAAGTCTTCTTTCCTTTCTCTCCTTTATTCCTACTTCATGGTGGCTAAGTTATATTCAAGACCAACCTTGGTGCTGCCAACATCACCAAGTCTGTAGAACCATTAAGTCTACAAAATTAAATGAAGTCAATACACAAAGAAGGAGGCTACAAGGAAGCCTGGAGAAGAATTTTGGAAGACCAACTAGTTCTTTTCTTCTATCTTCTCTCTTTCTAAGTTTTGTCTCACTTTGTACATAGACCAAGTCCTTGGTGACTGAGACTAAGTTCTTAGAGTTCTAATTGAAGACCATGGAAGATACATGAAGCTGCAAAGGAGTTGAAGATTATTTGAAGACCAAACATGTGTAGACTTAGAGTAGCCTTACAACCTTCAAGTGGTGGTTTTATCAAATTTATTTTACTCTACCTTGACCTTGCCTTAGCTCAATGGGATAATGTTATTTTTGTTATCTTTCCCTTATTTTGTTTTGCTTGTCTTTCATACCACATTTCCCTGTGTCATCCTGCATCACATGCATATCATATTTTTTTAAGTGTTGCATTTATGATTGTATGTTTATTTGTGATTTGTTTGACTTGTTAGAAATTCCGGAGAGAGACGAAGGTGGTTGTAACTGCTACACCTGTTCTTCTATTTGCCAAGGCAAGTGGCACACCCCCATAAATTTCCTAAGTATTTTATATGCATTACTTAGTGTATTTCTTATATGCATGTGTTGGATAGTATTTATTGCTATGTGCCAAACCCACCATACCTTTACACTAGTTGTGTCTAGAACCTTTTGATAACTTAGTAGAATATTTGATGCTATGCAAATGTGTTTTCTTTAAAGCTTAATTCTACTAATTAATTTATCACCTGGGTGGACTTGGTTATGAAAAGATGATGGAAAGGTTGAGTGTCATCTCTTAGGGGTGACCTCTAAGGGATGGTCACTTGTGGTTGCCACCCAGGGTATTAAGGGGCCAATGTTTTCTCTAAGTGAAGATTGCTTACCGTGCAGCCATTAGTCATATGGGCTCTGGCTAGATGGATTAAGTTGCGTGGACTCGTCCCGACTTGACAGGTGGTGGTAGAATGGTTAGAATGGGAGCGCGTCAAGTTGGTATGGGATGGGAAAATGCTTCTGAAAAGTCTCGTCTCAACTCTCTCCTTTTCCTTAGCACAATTTGAGTGCTTGAGGATAGTTTGGGTTTGTTGGGTCTAATGGTGAAAGTGCACAACCTCTGCAGAGTTAAAACTAAGTACTTAGCCGTGTCCCCGGTTACGGACAATTTGAGCAGCTGATCAAGGATTCAACGGAGGCTTCATCATTCCAATTTCGAAAGTAAAACTTGATGGTGAACAAGGGTAGATGAGACTATGGTCTTATACCATATCGTCTCCAACTTTTGAAGAAAATGTTTTTACAAGGTGTTAGGCAAAATTGGCTTTTATGCAAAATAGCCTTGAACTCCACCAGCCAAATATGCATATAGGCTATAGAGTTATTCCATTAAGTGTCCACATAGTGTCACTTGCCAGATCCTTTTTTAATGGTATCTGACCCACTCTGTTGCAAAATTTTATTTTGTTGCAGATTGTTCTGACGACGAGCGGGTTTCGTTAAGGGTTTCGAGTCTGCAACCAACATGTTTTCGCCTGTGGCACATGCAAAGGATGAGGACTCCATGAAGATTAGTATTCTGCTGCTTTACTCTATTAAGCTAGCTTTATGCTATGCAAGTTGTAATGAACTTTATTTTTCCAAGTCTGGATCATTCGTTAATAATTGATACAATGTTGTGATATTCATCTTAAGCTGTGTGTGCAAATGAAACGATCCAGGGGTTTGCACTATACACAGGTACCTTGCCATTTTCTAAGTGCAGGTTGACATCCGTGTTCCCCGTTGATATTAAGTTGCAAGCAACAGATTATTGCATTAAGTAAAGTGCGTAATGTAAACAATACAATTATCATTAGACAAAGCATTGCTGTTTTACCCCTAGTGGCAACAGCACATCCACAACCTTAGAAGTTGTTGTCACTCTCCCAGATTACTGGAGACTGAACCCACTATCTAGCATAAATACTCCCTCTTGGAGTTAAAAGCATATACTTGGCCAAAGCATCTACTAGTAACGGAGAGCATGCAAGATCATAAATAACATATAAGATAGATTGATAATCAACTTGACATAGTATGCAATATTCATCGGATCCCAACAAACACAACATGTAGCATTACAATAATATGATCTTGATCTTGATAGGCAGCTCACAAGATCTCAACATGATAGCACAAGGAGGAGAGACAACCATCTAGCTACTGCTATGGACCCATAGTCCAAGGATGAACTACTCACGCATCACTCCGGAGGCAGACATGGCGATGTAGAGCCCTCCGGTGATGATTCCCCTCTCCAGCAGGGTGACGGGAAGAGCTTCTGAACCCTCCCGAGCTAGAGTTGACGACGGCGGCGTCTCTGGAACTTTTCGTGGAATATGGCTCGGGTATTTAGGGTTTTCGCGTCTTGGGGATTATATAGGCGAAAGGGCGGCGGCTGGAGGCACCCGAGGGGGCCACACCACCCCACGGCACGGCAGGAGGTGGGCCCGCGCCACCCCATGGTGTGGCTGCCTCCAAGGTCGTCTTCGTCTCTCCTTTGGACTCCGTGTACGTGTTGGAAAAATTGGAGGTCCTGTCCAAGTTTCGTCCAATTCCGAGAATATTTCCAGAACAGCTTTTCTGGAATACAAAAACAACAGAAAACAGGAACTGGCACTGTGGCATCTTGTTAATAGGTTAGTCCCAGAAAATGCATAAAAATGCTATGAAGTGTATAGAAAACATGTAGCAATTGGTACAATATAAACATGGAACATCAGAAATTATAGATACGGTTGAGACGTATCAACCCTCTATCCTTATCAAGTCTCATAATCAACTTCAAACTCAACTATCTAAACTTGACGTGACTGATTCCTACTCCTTGTAATCATGCAAATGCAAATATTATGGAGGAAAATGCTAGGTTGAAAGATACACCTGCCAAATCCACTATTCCCAAAGGTAACTCAAGCTGGCTAAAGCAAGATCTATAAGATTAAGTTGAGATGTAGAAGCCGTAAAATTTAAAGATGGTAAGTCATTTTTAAAAGTGGACGTCTTCCCATGATCAAACCTTCAATTTTGGAGTAACCAACTTAATCAAGAGATTAGTATCAACACATCATTAATTGGCGAGGAAAGTAAACAAAAAATATTTAAACCAATAAGAGAGGCGTGGAGGCACCTAAAGCACTCCACTAACACGGTTGTGCTTCACCTTAATCTCCATACCCACAAGGGGCCTAGCTATTTCCACCGCACCTGCTAGCTCCACCCTGCACGGCCAGCCAGTGCCACCGCCTCTCTCGCCTATCCGCTCCAAACACGTACCCCACGCCCAGAAAACCCTACCGCTGAGGAAGCTCCGGGTTTTTCTTTTCTCGCCACCGGCTTCAATGGAGGACGAGGCGTGAGAGCCCCCGGCGAGCCTCGATCACTTCATCATCATCCGCTCCAACGCCCAAAAAACGCCACTGATGCACGCCCAAAAAACCCAGCTGAAGCACGCCCAAAAGTTCCCACTACCAAGCTGGTTCCCTCTCACGCCACCGACTGAGATGGAGGATGAGGCGGCGAACAAGCGTATGCGGGTCGAGGCAGGCCTCGACTTCTTCAACCTCCTCCGATGAGATGCTGCGCATCATCATCTCCCTCATCCCCACCAAATCTGGCGTGCCAACCACCGTCCTCTCCAAGCGGTGGCGTCCCCTCTGGCGCTATGTCCCCCTCGACCTCACCGTCGACGATCGTATGTGCCGCCTGGATCATGAACGGCTCACTGCCGTCTCCCAGATCCTCGCCGCGCATGATGGGCCAGTCACACGCCTTTCCATCCGAAGCTTCCGTTCCAACTGCCATGTCGTCGGTGCCAAGATCGACGAATGGTTCTAATCCTCCGCCCTAAAGCACCTCAAGGAGCTCTTCTTCGAAGATGGACCACCGGTATTCGACTTGCCGACTTCAGTGTTGCGCCTATTGCCCACCCTGCACCGCGCTAGGTTTGCTCAATGCCCCATTCCCCCGATTGAGGCTGAGCCTGCACTTCTTCTCCCCCTTTTGAAGTTTCTTGTCCTCTATGGCATCGGCTCCTCGAGCAATTCCATCGAGCGCCTACTCGGCGGCTGTACTACGCTGGAGAGCCTACAGATTGATGGGCTCCACGGATTGGACGTGTAACATCCCAAGTTTTTCAAAAATTGAAAAATCAGAAAAATTTAAAACTTTCGAAAACTATTATGTATTTTGCTTTGAATTTGCATTTGGTTATTTCAAAAGTGGGAAATAAATTTCCACTTGAAAACATATTTAAGAAAATATATTGGTAGAGCAATTATGCTCCAATTTTTCTTTTGACTTTTATGTTGCTTTTGATTGTTTGTATCTGTTGAAATATAAAAATTTGCAAATGTTTATCTTGTGGTATTTAAGTTTTACCTAAGCCACATTTGGTTTGTTTTAAACCTATTTTATTTTGACATCAAGTGTCATATTGTTTATTAAACCAGTTTGAAAATCAAAATGATTTTCTATTTTAAGAAGTGTGTTTGGTTGTGACTTGTTTGTATGTATTGGGAATTATTCTATTACTTACCTATTCTCTATTTTCAAATTTATAGTTTTGCTTTTAAAAGAAAATGTTTATTTGGATTTTAAAATGAGTTTTGAATTCATTTTGAATTATCAAACCCTTTTTAAACAAAATGAGTTTTATGCAAATTATCCTTTGAGTGATATGTAATATTATTACTCATATTTTGCTTGGTTTAAAATATAATTTCAAAAGGAATTTATAAAACCCTATAGTTTTTAAATGACACTAATATGTCCAAAATTCATTTAAACACTTCTCAAAAATTTAGTTGACAAAATGTGTTGGGAAATGCCTTTTGAAAGTTTCAAAACAAAGAGTTTGATTTTACAAATTGGTTTGAGCTCTTTTGGTCTTATAAATCAAAAGCTATGAATTTTATTTCAGAAAAGTTTTGAACAAAAAAATAAATAAACCGGCTATCTGCCGCACAGAGCAACGCGCAGCAGCCCAACAGTAGCCCAGGCCCGCCTCGTTCTTTTCTGTCGCTGCCATGTGGGTCCCACCTATGACACAAGCCATGACGTCATCCTCCTTCAACCTCTCCCGCAAGAAACTCTCCCGAAACCCTAACTAAATCCAGAGCAAATTCGTCGGTTTAAACGTATTCTATCCGAACTCTCCTGCCCCCATATAAACCCCACGACCCCCTCCCCTTTTCCCCTCAAAAATTTCCACCAAGGCACCACCAAGCTGCTCGTATTGCGTCGCCGCCGTCCGCCATTGCCACCAGCGTGGTTCTTCGATTCCGGTGAATCTCGGAAACCCCGAGCTCTCTCTCCTGTCCCATATCCTTTGTTAAGTCCGTCCGCACCCGTGTGATTTTTTTTTGTGATTTATTATGCACCAGATCGATGCATCCTTGATTGACCGAAGCTCGTCGGAGCCACGGCCACTCCGTCCGTGACACCCCGCCGCTCCAGCCCACGCGAGTCGACGCCAACCCCGCCAGCTTCTTCCCCACGACGCGCGGCACCGCATCGTCATCTTCTCCAGCCCGGAGGACCACCGGAGCCTCGTCGCCGTCACCCACCTGAGGCCAGACGCCGCCGCGACGCCATTTCCGACAACCAACGCCGCCAGGTATTGGTCAACTCTACCCCAGCAGTTGGATTTGTTTCCTACGGCTGAGATTAGATCGCATCCGACGAACCGGTAGCGGCGAATAGAAACGCGCCACGTCGTCGCCCGCATCGCCCACGTCCACGTCCGTCCGTCCGCGCCCGCATCTGCCCGCGAGAGGATCCGCACCAACCAGAAGACGCCACGTCGACCAAGGACTCCAGCGCGAAGATCTTTTTCATTTTATTTACGTTTAAGTCCTGCACATCACGGAAAGGTCCCTGGATTTTAGATTCGTTACTAATTTTTAGTCCTTTATCCAAAATTATGAAAATTATATTTTTGGAAAGCTTATAATGTGTAGAAACTTTCTATATGCTTAATTTGGGGTTTTGACGAAATTAATTTAGATAATTTCTAAAAGTGGTTTAATTGATATTTTGGCTATAACTTAATTATAAAGAATTTATTTTTGAGCAAACTCTTTTGCATTGATTTTGTTTGTCTAAGTAATGGCCGTAGAATTGCTCTAGTATTTTTTTTGTACAAGTGTTTTTCTATGTTTTGCATGTATTCTGTTTTTAATGCTTTTAGATGTTATTTTAATCTATACCTAATAATAAAAGCATTAAGGCTTCTTCTCGTACGTCATTTTTCTTTCCGATTTTACCCTCCCACCAAATCACATATTTACCCACCACTGCCACCCATAAGTCATATACCGGTTCGTTGAAGCAAATTGCCTCCGAAGTTGAAGGAAATTGCCCACCACTGCCACCGGTAAGTAGAAATAACGTTTCGTTTTAGACAGGCAGAAACAGGTCAACGGGCCACCTCTGTCTGCTCCTTCTCCAGCGGCGTCCTCGCCTCCACTTCTTCCTGCTCCACCGGCGAGCGCGGGGGCGCCGGACTGGCCGCCGCGGACCCTGGATGGAAGGTATCCTCAAGCCCCGAGTCCGTCGTCGCCACCTCCTCGCCAAGTGGTCCAGTCCAAATCCTCGTTGATTTCGTCTCTGCTCGATTCATGGTCGCGGAGAGATTTGGGCACAAAATTCAGAAAAAATTGGGGGATTTGTTCGGGCGGACGGAGGTGATCGAGGGGAGCAGACATGAACGAGGTGTTCGAGTTCTATGAGCGCTGCGAGGTCTCTGCTTCACTCTACCGCAAGTGCACCCCGCCTTCTGCCCGATCTGGCGCTTGCTCGCTGAAGTCGGGCGCTGCAGGCTATCGTTCGGACTCGTCGTGCCCGCCGTCGTGCGGCCATGAGCTTGCCACTGCCGTACCTTACTGTCTCCGCCGCTGCCACGTTCGACTAGTGACCTGAAGTTCACTCCTCCTCGAGAGTCAACGGTTCCGGAGTTCGAGAACGGAAGGAGCAACATAGACGGCGACAAGCATGGTGCCGCTGTTGGCACCGATTATTACGTGGACGAGAAGGAGGCAAACCGTTCTAATTAATTGCGATGGGAGAGGAGAATTCGAAAACATGGACCAAAAGATATTCAGCCGATTTTGGGGATGGATTGGGCCAACATCTTTGAGGCGTGGTCGATTCCATCCTCACCATTGTCGAGGGAGCCGTGGCCTGCCCTTGAAGATCAGGTTGATCTAGCTGAATGTCATGGGCGAGAGGAGCGACGCCCGCTTCTTCCAGAGGGTCGAGCTTTTCGGCCACCTCGTGGTTGTAGTGTACTGCAAATCGCCGCTGATGGGACACTCCTTCTGCCGAGGCTACACAGGTGAGCTACTCGGCGGCCGCTCCTCAGTCTGCGAGTTCTTGCGAACATGCATTGCAAAGCTAACTCGGTTGGCAATTGGCTGATTCGGTTTTTTTTGTTGTTGCAATGTACAGGGCACGGTGGCCGGTGGGCGGTCGAGCTCTGTGTCTGCGACGGCGGTGAAGACCGCGCCGAAGGGCGGAGGTTGGGACCGGTACCTGCCCTGCCCGATCAAGGCGCTGCGGCACCGCAAGTCGCGCGCCGGTGCCGATCGGCTGGAGGCTGTGCGGTGAGATCGCCGGCGTGTGATTTATTAGGCTCTCTTCTTTTCTTCTCCTGATCTCCTCTGTTCTGTTGGTTGGTTACGGATGAATCTTGTTGACAGTTGTGTAACTCTGATGGGCCTTTTGGATCTTGCCGGTATTGGAGTTGACTCTGTATTAATAAGTTAAGAGTATTCAGGAGAAGACCTCCGTTCTGGATCAATTTCTGAGCAGAACCATTGCTCTGCCCTCAGATCAACAATGTCCAACTTCAGTGCCCCGTAGATACTCCTCTTCACATGCAACTCTTCTCTTCAAAAATGTGTTGTGGAGAAGTGAACACTTGCCAATATTAGGCACAACAAGTTGCTTTGATAAGGGATGCAGTGTGAATTCAAGCAACAAGAGACTGTCATTTTCAAATACACACTTGAGCATACAGGAACGTTGGCAAACGAAGTACTGAGAGTTTGTTACCAATCTTCAAGGTAATTTTATGCCACCATGCGAGGAGAAGAATTCGGTGCATAGTTTATGCCTGATCTACGCATGTGTCCGTCTATGACATTCAGATTCAGTAGGGCGCCAAGCTCAAGACGACCTCACTTTCGATATGATGAAGGTGATTAAAGTGGGCGTGGTGCAATCGTTTATCGAGAACTATGCACTGCTCAGATGTTGGATAATGCCGTCGACTTGGTCTGAATCAACTTGACAGTGTTTTGACTAACGGGTAGTGCTAGCTGGGAACACTGGAAGATGCTCTCTGTTATCTGCAACAAAAGATTGCAGATGGTTTTTTTTTTGAAGGAAGTTCGTGTACAAGAAGAAGATCAAGATCAACAAGATCAAGATCAACAAGAGATCGAACGCACACACACGAATAGAGGGAAAAACCACACCACACACGGCGAACACAGATCCACCAAGCAGAGCACCTCCATCAAGCTCCAGCAGCACGCTGCCGGGGAGGAAGAAGGCGAGCTCACCTCGCACCGCAGCGACCTGCTCGACCAACCTTGTTGAGATGCCGCAGAAGCCGTCTGACGCAAGCACCAGAGTCTGAACGCTGAAAGAGCATCAGCGTCGAGCCGCCGCCAGAACCACCCATCATCCACAGCGCCATCCGCGACCACCGACGATGGAGAGCTTCCCACCTGCAAACTCCCAGAGAACTTTAGCAAAAGCACCACCTTGCACCGAGGTGCAAGGCAAAGGACCCCATGTAAAGGAGCTAGCGCCGCCACCACGGCCACCAGCTCGGGGAAAGGCATGCCACGGCTCCGAGGAGCAGCAGACGCACCAGCAACGGCGGATCTGTCCCGAGCGTCCGCCGGAGCACTAGGGACAGAGGAGGGAGCCGCCGCCACCAAAAGCCTCTCCGGCCACGCCGCCACCTCCACAGCGCCGCCGGTAGGCACCCCACACATACCTAAACTATGTACACGCCGGGATCTGGCGATTCCCCGTCCTCTCGCCGCCGGAGCGGCCGCGGAGGGCGAGAAATCGGCCGGATCGCCGGCGGCGAGCTTGGTTGCACGGGCTTCGCCCAAAAATCGCCCCTATTCACTGTAGGTGGGGAACGGGGAGGAGGTCCAGGTAGCCGCTTTGTCGATTGCAGATGGTTTTGAACCTAGCGAGGTCACATTCAATACGTTCGTTAAATGGTTTATGCCAAAACGGGCATGTCAATTATGACCTGAAAGTCATGGATTTGATGCTTCAGGAGGCCGGGTAGTGATCTAGGTTTCTAGCTACATTAGTGTTGTAAACTGGTCATGTAAAAACAGACACCACAAAGTACTGAAGAAGCCAAGCCCAACGGAATTAAAATCAGATGGTGGATAACACTTTTTTTCTTCTGAGATTACCACCTTCAATACTCTCCACACAGATAATCGACTTGAGGAAGCCTTGGACCTTGCACGCAATATTATAGTGAAGGGATACTCTCTCCAAATGTTCGATTTTTTTAAGAGATGAAGACGAGAGGATGCAGCCCTGATAAAGTTACACATAATAACACAGTACATTGATCGACAACATTGGCTTAGAGGGTAATTAAGCTGGTTAAAGCTTGGTTAGTGGATCACGGGTTTTCTCTCCCGGTGCAATGCACGGGCACGTTTCCTAGTAAATAAAATGTATTAAAAATTATTTTCTTCTTATATTCGAGTTATAAAATGACTTAGTCACATTTTGATGACTTTAGTTGATAAAAAGTACTTAGAAATATTTTGTCTCCCAAACAAAACTATTTCTTCCTTAGAAATTTTTGACAAATATTTTGACAACACTTTTTCCTTAGAAAATTTTATCATCTCTTCTGTTGTTAACTTTTCCTTAGAATTTAACTATGACTTGTTGTTTGACCTTTGGTCCTTAGTCATATTTGGACCATCTTACTTGTCTTGCATTAACTTAGAGCATTTTCATAAGCATGGTATGCATATTAAGTCCTTAGTAATATTTGGTACTTCTTACATAACTTCCTCCTTAGAATTTTTGAGGATGCCTGTTAGCTACTATGACTCTCCTAGTAAAAAACCACTAAATTAGAATTAGTGGAAATCAATGAAGGACTTAGCCAAGGAAATAAGACTCCAAAAGCATCTCCAAGAAGAAAGGACTTAGAAGAAATCAAGAGGAAGTTCATGAAGACCAACCAGATACATTTTCTAAAGTCTTCCCTCCATTCCTCTCTTTTCCTCTTAAACTTCTTGGTGAATATTCTACAATCAAGACCAACCTTAATGCTACCAACAATCAAGTCTGCAGAACCATCAAGTCCACATTTTTCAATGGAGTCAACACACCAAGGAGAAAGTTACAAAGAAATTGAAGATGCTTGGAAGACCAACTACTTCATTCTTTCTATCTTTTCTTCTTTCTAATTTCTATATCCCACCTTGGACAAAGATCAATGAAGACCATTGAAGATCAATTATGCTACCAAGAAGTTGTAGATTAATTAGAGACCAAAATTGTGAAAACATAGAGTAGCCTTACAACTTTTCAAGTTATCCAGTTTATTTTACTTAACCTTGACCTTGCCTTAGCCATTTTGGATTAAGTTAGTTTATGTCTCCTTTCCTTATTATGTTTTGCTTGTCTTTCATATCATATTTCTTTGTATCATCCTGCATCTCATGCATATCATATTTTTCTAAGTGATGCATTTATGATTGTATGTTTATTTGTGGTTTGTTTGACTTGTTAGAAATTCCGAAGAGAGACGAAGGTGGTTGCAACTGCTACACCTGTTCTTCTGTTTGCCAAGGCAAGTGGCACACCCCTCATGAAATTTCCTAAGTATTTTTATATACATTATTTAGTGTATTTCTTTGTATGCATGTGTTGGATAGTATTATTGCTAGATGCTAAACCACCATATCTTTACACTAGTTGTGTCTAGAACCCCTTTGATAAATTAGTAGATTATTGGATGCTATGCAAATGTGTTTTATTTAAAGCTAAATTCTACTAATAATTTATCACCTGGGTGGATTTGGTTATGAAAAGATGATGGAAACGTTGAGTGTCATCTCTTAGGGGTGACCTCTAAGGGATGGTCACTTGTGGTTGCCACCCAGGGTATTAAAGGGACCAATGTTTTGTCTAAGTGAAGTTGTTACCGTGCAGCCATTAGTCATATGGGCTCTGACTTGATGGATTAAGTTGCGTGGACTCGTCCCGTCTTAAGGTGGTGGTAGATGGTTAGAATGGGAACGGGTCAAGGCGGCATGGGATGAGGAAATGCTTCTGAAAAGTCTCGTCTCAACTCTCTCCTTTTCCTTAGCACAAATTGAGTGCTTGAGGATAGTTTGGGTTTGTTGGGTCTAATGGTGAAAGTGCACAACCTCTGCAGAGTTAAAAACTAAGTACTTAGCCGTGTCCCCGGTTACGGACAATTTGAGCAGCTGATCAAGGATTCAACGGAGGCTTCAACATCTCAATTTCTTTAAGTAAAATTTGATGGTGAACAAGGGTAGACGAGACTATGGTTTTATGCCATATCGTCTCCAACTTTTGAAGAAAATGTTTTACAAAGTGTTAGGCAAAATTGGCTTTTATGCAAAATAGCCTTGAAACTCCACCAGCCAAATATGCATATAGGCTATTAGAGTTATTCCATTAAGTGTCCACATAGTGTCACTTGCCAGATCCATTTTTAATGGTATCTGACCCACTCTGTTGCAAAATTTTATTTGTTGCAGATTGTTCTGACAACGAGTGAGTTTCGTTAAGGTTTCGAGTCTGCAACCAACATGTTTTCGCCTGTGGCACATGCAAAGGATGAGGACTCCATGAAGATTTATTTACGCTGCTTTACTCTTTCAAGCTAGCTATATGCTATGCAAGTTGTAATGAATATTTTACCAAGTCTGGATCATTCGATGTAATAATGATACTTTGTTGTGATACTTCATCTTAAACTGTGTGTGCAAATGAAACGATCCAGGGGTTTGCACTATACACAGGTACCTTGCCAATTTTAAGTGCAGGTACGCTACAGATGGTATCAGAGCACTGTGTTGCCTGTAGGTTCGAAACCCTTGGTTAGAAATAAGAAAGCCCATAGGACAAAAAAATTTATTTGTTCTTTGTCTAAAACTTTTTGATATCATTCTTGTAACTTCTTAACTATTCGCTTCTAAATACCTTCTCTTATTTATAGATGTCTCGCCTCCTGGAATCACTCAAGAAAGGTCCAGCAATGACCATGACTTTGGAATGTGAGACTGAGTTTCCAAAAGCTTTGAAGGACCTCATGTTGAGCATGGGACTTGAAGGAGCAGCAGTCTACAAAGGTTTTCCTTTCATGGGTGAAGGTCAAGAGTACTGGTGGGTGCAACTCCATCTATACAAGAACAAAGACGATGACCACAAGACCAAAGGTTGCTGCATGTTCACAAACCCAATAATTCGAACATCATTCTTTGATTCAGCAAGAAGTGCAGCATGGGAGGCCATCGAGAACCTTGGAGAAGACTTCGATTTAGACTCACAACACTCAGAAATACCTTGATGAACTCAAGGAAATAGAGGAGGAACTCGATGCACTCAAGAAGGAGATAGAATAGACCCCCTTATGTATTAGAATAAATAAACCATGTTGATGTATTGACCTATCAAATTGTGGTATGGCAGTAGTATCATATTGTTTCCCCATATCCTAGGCATACTTCGATCCAAAAACGACTAGTTTGGTTTTCCAAATGTTTGTGAGTTTTTATCATGTGTGGTTGATTGTGTCAAATTGCTTGTATGGGTAGGAATATTTCCCTAGATCTGTCTATCTTTTGCTTATCTATGCTTAAACCACAGATGTCTCCCCGTCGTGCACCTGAAGACAACAACAACACCAACACCAACAACGTTGAAACAATGTTGCAGAAGATGATGGCAACACAAACCCAGCTGATGACCATGATGACTCAGATCAAAGCAAATCAAAGTGAACCACCACCACCCTTAACCCATACGGATAGACTTGTCAAATTTTTAAGTCTTGAACCCAACACGTTCCACCCTACAAATGATCCAATTGCGGCAACCGACTGGCTACGATTAATAGAAAAGGATCTGATAACTTGTGAGTGCACCGACACAGAGAAAGTAAGTTTTGCATCTTATTTCTTGGAAGGACTTGCTGCTAAATGGTGGAGAACTTATCATAGCACTCGCACATGTGATACTTTAACCTGGAAAGAGTTCAAGGAAGGGTTTTGTAGTGTTTATAGTTCCCCTGACATGTGGAACATGAAGCAAGAAGAGTTCCTAAACCAGAGGCATGGGGACAGGACGCTCAAGGAGTATAGAGATGATTTCTATGCACTGTCTCGTTATGCCCCTGAAGGCATAAATATCGAGGAAGAGAGGGAGGAAATGTTTCTCAAGAGACTATGCGACGAGATGAAAGTCCCTTTCACAGTTACACACGCCTGGGAGTATCAGGCCTTATTGGACCAAGCACTCATACTGGAGGATAATATCAGGAAGACTGGAAATATGAAGGGAAAGTTAGGTATCAACAAACACCATTCTGAGCCTTCATTCAAAAGACATCATACTCCTGAGGTGAACCATAGTCACCAACGGAGGAATCACCATAATAAAGTGAGTCACCTCAAACATCATGATCACAATGGTGGATCCAAAGGAAGTAATGGAGTCCGGAAGGGAAATGCACATGATGACCATAACAATGGACAACGCCGCCCAAATCCAGAACTCAAGAAAGATATGAGCCAAGTGCTTTGCTTTAAGTGCAATAATAAGGGTTATTATGCCAATAAGTGCCCGGAAAATGAACCCCAGAACAACCCCCACCAGAAAGACATCAGGAGGGTGATGTGCTTCAAATGCAAGAACATGGGTCATTACGCCAATGACTGCCCAGTTAAGGAGAAGGCCGAAGAAACTGTCAAGTCAAAGCCTTTTGATAAAGGACATGTGAACCGCACCAATGTGGAAGAAGTGATTGAGGAACCTAGCTTGGAGAATGGTATGTTATCAATCAAGTTTACATCTTGAAGCTGACTACCAACACAGATTTTTTTATGGGTGGTAGCCACCCTGATATACCCGTCACAAACTTTTGCTAGCCTTCCCGAATCTCGGGACGAGATTCCTTGTAAGGGTGGTAGTATGTAACATCCCAAGTTTTTCAAAAAAATTGAAAAATCAGAAAAATTTAAAACTTTCGAAAACTATTAAGTATTTTGCTTTGAAAAGAAAATTCATGCATACATTCATCATCATATAGCATTGTTTGCATTTGGTTATTTCAAAAGTGGAAAATAAATTTCCACTTGAAAACATATTTAAGAAAATATATTGGTAGAGCAATTATGCTCCAATTTTTCTTTTGACTTTTATGTTGCTTTTGATTGTTTGTATCTGTTGAAATATAAAAATTTGCAAATGTTTATCTTGTGGTATTTATGTTTTACCTAAGCCACATTTGATTTGTTTTAAACCTATTTTATTTTGACATCAAGTGTCATATTGTTTATTAAACCAGTTTGAAAATCAAAATGATTTTCTATTTTAAGAAGTGTGTTTGGTTGTGACTTGTTTGTATGTATTGGGAATTATTCTATTACTTACCTATTCTCTATTTTCAAATTTATAGTTTTGCTTTTAAAAGAAAATGTTTATTTGGATTTTAAAATGAGTTTTGAATTCATTTTGAATTATCAAACCCTTTTTAAACAAAATGAGTTTTATGCAAATTATCCTTTGAGTGATATGTAATATTATTACTCATATTTTGCTTGGTTTAAAATATAATTTCAAAAGGAATTTATAAAACCCTATAGTTTTTAAATGACACTAATATGTCCAAAATTCATTTAAACACTTCTCAAAAATTTAGTTGACAAAATGTGTTGGGAAATGCCTTTTGAAAGTTTCAAAACAAAGAGTTTGATTTTACAAAATTTTACAAATTGGTTTGAGCTCTTTTGGTCTTATAAATCAAAAGCTATGAATTTTATTTCAGAAAAGTTTTGAACAAAAAATAAATAAACCGGCTATCTGCCGCACAGAGCAACGCGCAGCAGCCCAACAGCAGCCCTGGCCCGCCTCGTTCTTTTCGGTCGCTGCCATGTGGGTCCCACCCATGACGCAAGCCATGACGTCATCCTCCTTCAACCTCTCCGGCAAGAAACTCTCCCGAAACCCTAACTAAATCTGGAGCAAATTCGTCGGTTTAAACGGATTCTATCCGATCTCTCCTGCCCCCATATAAACCCAACGACCCCCTCCCCTTTTCCCCTCAAAAATTTCCACCAAAGCGCCACCAGGCTGCTCGTATTGCGTCGCCGCCGTCCGCCATTGCCACCGGCGTGGTTCTTCGATTCTGGTGAATCTCGGAAACCCCGAGCTCTCTCTCCTGTCCCATATCCTTTGTTAAGTCCGTGCGCACCCGTGTGAATTTTTTTGTGATTTATTATGCACCAGATCGACGCATCCTTGATCGACCGAAGCTCGTCGGAGCCACGGCCACTCCGTCCGCGACACCCCGCCGCTCCAGCCCACGCGAGTCGACGCCAACCCCGCCAGCTTCTTCCCCACGACGCGCGGCACCGCGTCGTCATCTTCTCCAGCCCGTAGGACCACCGGAGCCTCGTCGCCGTCACCCACCCGAGGCCAGACGCCGCCGCGATGCCATCTCCGACAACCAACGCCGCCAGGTATTGGTCAACTCTACCCCAGCCGTTGGATCTGTTTCCTGCGGCTGAGATTAGATCGCATCCGGCGAACCGGTAGCGGCGAATAGAAACGCGCCACGTCGCCGCCTGCATCGCCCACGTCCGCGTCCGTCCACGCCCGCATCTGCCCGCGAGAGGATCCGCACCAACTAGAAGACGCCACGTCGACCAAGGACTCCAGCGCGAAGATCTTTTTCGTTTTATTTACGTTTAGGTCCCTGCGCATCACGGAAAGGTCCCTGATTTTAGGTTCGTTACTAATTTTTATTCCTTTATCCAAAATTTATGAAAATTATATTTTTGGAAAGCTTATAATGTGTAGAAACTTTCTATATGCTTAATTTGGGGTTTTGAAGAAATTAATTTAGATAATTTCTAAAAGTGGTTTAATTGATATTTTGGCTATAACTTAATTATAAAGAATTTATTTTTGAGCAAACTCTTTTGCATTGATTTTGTTTGTCTAAGTAATGGCCGTAGAATTGCTCTAGTATTTTTTTGTAGAAGTTTTTTTCTATGTTTTGCATGTATTCTGTTTTTTATGCTTTTAGATGTTATTTTAATAAATAAAATGTATTAAAAATTATTTTGTTCTTATATTTGAGTTATAAAATGACTTAGTCATATTTTGATGACTTTAGTTGATAAAAAGTACTTAGAAATATTTTGTCTCCCAAACAAAACTATTTCTTCCTTAGAAAATTTTGACAAATATTTTGACAACACTTTTTCCTTAGAAAATTTTATCATCTCTTCTGTTGTTAACTTTTCCTTAGAATTTAACTATGACTTGTTGTTTGACCTTTGGTCCTTAGTCATATTTGGACCATCTTACTTGTCTTGCATTAACTTAGAGCATTTTCATAAGCATGGTATGCATATTAAGTCCTTAGTAATATTTGGTACTTCTTACATAACTTCCTCCTTAGAATTTTTGAGGATGCCTGTTAGCTACTATGACTCTCCTAGTCAAAAACCACTAAGTTAGAATTAGTGGAAATCAATGAAGGACTTAGCCAAGGAAACAAGACTCCAAAAGCATCTCCAAGAAGAAAGGACTTAGAAGAAATCAAGAGGAAGTTCATGAAGACCAACCAGATACATTTTCTAAAGTCTTCCCTCCATTCCTCTCTTTTCCTCTTAAACTTCTTGGTGAATATTCTACAATCAAGACCAACCTTAATGCTACCAACAATCAAGTCTGCAGAACCATCAAGTCCACATTTTTCAATGGAATCAACACACCAAGGAGAAAGTTACAAAGAAATTGAAGATGCTTGGAAGACCAACTACTTCATTCTTTCTATCTTTTCTTCTTTCTAATTTCTATATCCCACCTTGGACAAAGATCAATGAAGACCATTGAAGATCAATTATGCTACCAAGAAGTTGTAGATTAATTAGAGACCAAATATGTGAAGACATAGAGTAGCCTTACAACTTTTCAAGTTATCCAGTTTATTTTACTTAACCTTGACCTTGCCTTAGCCATTTTGGATTAAGTTAGTTTATGTCTCCTTTCCTTATTATGTTTTGCTTGTCTTTCATATCATATTTCTTTGTAGCATCCTGCATCTCATGCATATCATATTTTTCTAAGTGATGCATTTATGATTGTATGTTTATTTGTGGTTTGTTTGACTTGTTAGAAATTCTGAAGAGAGACGAAGGTGGTTGCGACTGCTACACCTGTTCTTCTGTTTGCCAAGGCAAGTGGCACACCCCTCATGAAATTTCCTAAGTATTTTTATATACATTATTTAGTGTATTTCTTTATATGCATGTGTTGGATAGTATTATTGCTAGATGCTAAACCACCATATCTTTACACTAGTTGTGTCTAGAACCCCTTTGATAACTTAGTAGATTATTGGATGCTATGCAAATGTGTTTTCTTTAAAGCTAAATTCTACTAAGTAATTTATCACCTGGGTGGACTTGGTTATGAAAAGATGATGGAAAGGTTGAGTGTCATCTCTTAGGGGTGACCTCTAAGGGATGGTCACTTGTGGTTGCCACCCAGGGTATTAAAGGGACCAATGTTTTGTCTAAGTGAAGTTGTTACCGTGCAGCCATTAGTCATATGGGCTCTGACTTGATGGATTAAGTTGTGTGGACTCGTCCCGTCTTGATAGGTGGTGGTAGATGGTTAGAATGGGAACGGGTCAAGGCGGCATGGGATGAGGAAATGCTTCTGAAAATTCTCGTCTCAACTCTCTCCTTTTCCTTAGCACAAATTGAGTGCTTGAGGATAGTTTGGGTTTGTTGGGTCTAATGGTGAAAGTGCACAACCTCTGCAGAGTTAAAAACTAAGTACTTAGCCGTGTCCCCGGTTACGGATAATTCAAGCAGCTGATCAAGGATGTCAACGGAGGCTCCCAACATCTCAATTTCTTTAAGTAAAATTTTGATGGGTGAACAAGGGTAGACGAGACTATGGTTTTATACCATATCGTCTCCAACTTTTGAAGAAAATGTTTCACAAAGTGTTAGGCAAAATTGGCTTTTATGCAAAATAGCCTTGAAACTCCACCAGCCAAATATGCATATAGGCTATTAGAGTTATTCCATTAAGTGTCCACATAGTGTCACTTGCCAGATCCATTTTTAATTTTATCTGACCCACTCTGTTGCAAAATTTTATTTGTTGCAGATTGTTCTGACGACGAGTGAGTTTTCGTTAAGGTTTCGAGTCTGCAACCAACATGTTTTCGCCTGTGGCACATGCAAAGGATGAGGACTCCATGAAGATTTATTTCCGCTGCTTTACTCTTTCAAGCTAGCTATATGCTATGCAAGTTGTAATGAATATTTTACCAAGTCTGGATCATTCGATGTAATAATGATACTTTGTTGTGATACTTCATCTTAAACTGTGTGTGCAAATGAAACGATCCAGGGGTTTGCACTATACATAGGTACCTTGCTAATTTCTAAGTGCAGGTACGCTACAGGACGATTACCTCCACATCGTCTCAGCGACTCTCCGAACGATTAGTCTGTCCTGCTGGAGTGACACCAGAGCAGGTTTCCAGCTTCGCGACCTGATCATCAAGGAAGCGCCTATACTTGAGAGACTGAGTGTATTTTGTCCAGATGATCGAACATCAACCAGGGTCATTAACGCACTGAAATTGACATTGCTGGGCTGCTACTCAAGTAAATACAACTCTAAACTTGTTATTGGATCCATACCATTTTAGGTAAAACAATCCTCTCAACATATGCTCGACGTTCTTGATGTTCTCCAAACTTGCCACTCACATTTTCTCTAACACTACTGATGCAAGTTCGACGTGGTGCAGAAAATGATTCCCAATAGCTTAACTTCGACTTTGCGCACAATAAAGGTCTTGGCACTCTGTATCGGCCCCAACCTGGATGCAGCTGTCGGCGTCCTTACTTGTTTCCCGTGCACGGAGAAGCTATACATCGAGGTGAACTCTCTTTTTTGATTCAGAGGAATACCATAAGCATCCTTTAATTCATAGGGTAGGAAAACTAAAAGAATAGGAATTGTATGTAATTGAGCTACCCTATCCAGTCGAACCCTATGGACACAGGAACAGGAGCATAACTTTTTCATTCGATATAATAAAATCATGTTTATTTTACGGCAAAAGTATAGTACAAAGTTCCTATGGGAAACAATCCTTCAAGTTACAATCCTACGAAGAAACATTCTAAATAGGCCATGACTAACGAACCCATCAGTGGTAAGGATCAGGCGTCACTAACGGCATTGTCTAGCAACCATCTCACGCCCATGTTTCGTCTCAAGGACCGAGAGTTCCACTATTTTTGCTGCCATTCAAACACTACATTCCTCTCTAGCCTCAGAATTAGGATTCAATTGGACATGGCACTCTACTAAGTTTTATCTATTTCTGCGATTTTCCTATCCTTAGTATTTTCCCAGAATTTACAAAAACAATGTAGTATTCGCCAAGTATACTCAACGTAAACATAGCCGATTCTTAACGTGATTTCCCTTACTCAGCTGCATTTTTTTTATGTAGCCACCATACTTGACTTGTACTCTTGGTTCACAAACATGGAGAGGGCGAACAGCGAAAAATAAGCTAGAATATGACATGAATAATCCCATCAAATCCCTTGATCACCATCTCACAGAAATTACTCTGAACGACTACCGAGGCACCCCGCCCGAGGTTAAGTTCGCCAAGTTCTTCGTTCTGAACGCAAGTAAGCTGAAGCTAATGAGGTTTAGCATCGATGAAGACCAAGGTGATCAATGGCTTATTAGTCAGCGCAGGAAACTACATCTAAGGCAGAAAGCTTCTGCGGAAGCTGAATTTCACTTTAAAGATATAGGTACGAACCTAATGAGTTATGTTCATCTCATACAAGACTTCTCGGTGACTGATCCCTTTGCAGAAGCATTGAACTGGAGGAGCTGGGATGTTTAATATCGGTCTAAACTTTGTAATATTTTAAGAACATTATAATCATCGTGGTATTATTTGTGATACACTCACTACAATAACCCTGATAATCTCTCATTTAATCTTTGTGGCATCCATTCAGCTTCAGGAAATTTTGATACAGATACAATGATGCCTCATGTTTTTGAGGTAGCCTTTCACCAACTTGGTTTATAGCACGATCACATCGGATCTCTGGAGCCGACATGAACAACGGCTCAACAAATCGCTAAGCGTACCAACCTTCATGACACCAAATTTAATATAGGATTGATTCCCACAGGAATATTTTCCATCGGAACCATTGCACTACATTCCATAGAAAATCTAGCATCCAGTCCAACCTCCTTTGGCTACTTCATTTTTCTTTTGCCTTTAAGCACTTTCTACCTTAAAGTCCTGTAGTACTTGATACTCTGCTTCATCCGATCTCGCTGGCTCCCTGGAGTCGGTTCCAACAACCTATACAACGTATCCATCTACCAAGAGAGACACACCGTATACCCGTGTTCATGCTTTTCCAGATCCCCAGATGAAATTAGACCTACCCCTTTATACACTGGGACGCAAGACAAAAGTGTCTAACACAACAAACAACATCAGCAGTCGGAACACGTAATGTAGGGAGGAAGCCATTGTAAGCAAAGTAAGCAGATCGCGAAGAAGCCGCCACGGAAGGTTATGCACGCCGACTCCAGCAACCGAACACACGAACACGTTTTAAACACTTCTGCCTTGTCTCTCTCCACGCGGCTACTACCCCGACACATGCCCTTGATTGCTTCTCGGAACACGTTTTAAGCTATCTTTTTTCTCGGTTTAAGGCTGTAGTGGATGCTTGTGACTTATTGCTTCTCCACCCTTCCGTATCGTCCGATCTAGGCGGCTCCCTACCCTACACGGACCATGTTGGCTTCTTCGTCTGACCAAGCCGACTCCAGCACCCAAAGGGAGCCAACAACATTGGTTTCTCTGTCTTAAAGGACCGCTTGATTGCTTCTCGGAACGTGTTTTAGGCTACCTTTTTCTCGGTTTAAGACTGTAATGGATGCTTGTGAATTATTACTTCCAGACCTCTCCGTATCATCCGCTCTCGGCGGCTCCCTACCGTACGCAGACCACGTTGGCTTCTTCGTCCGACCACGCCGACTCAAGCACCCTAAGGGAGCCAACAACATTGGTTTCTCCGTCTTAATGCACCGTCCGATCACGCCGACTCCACGAGCCCTAGGAGAGCCATCGATATTGACTCCGGTAGCGACTAAAGATTGTCAACGACGTATCGAACATGTCGACAGTAGAATGTAAATGGCAACTAATGCCGCAAACCCACTGTGCGCCCGACACCATCAACTAATTGCATTAGATCGTTAATACCCCGAGTCGGTTTAACGCCAACCATTTGGAAAGCGAGATGCATAACAAAACCTGCCCGCCCAATCTAAGGGAGCCGACTCCAGGATCCGACACGACCAAATGGTACGGAAGGAAGGAAATGCTTTTCCGCGAAAGCCCACCTCGCCACAGACACGGACGGACTAAACACGGTAACAAACCAATCTCTGCCCAAAAGAACGTATACAAAAAAGAGGGACTCGGCGGGATTGCCGAGCAGGAGAAGGAGAAGGTCAGTCCTGCCGACTCTCTGGATCCGCTCGAGTCGGCGGGATCGCCGAGCAGTGAGACGGAGAAGGTCAGACCTGCCGACTCCCGGGACTCGACCAGTACCGGAAAAAACCGCATCGGTCTGGTGCCAACAGTAAACATGACCTATGAGATCGTAGATTTATCAAGAAATCGATATGCATAAAGATAGCAAAGAACGAAACTAAGCACGGTCGAAGGAAACACAAACAAAGAGTAAACGATTTGCCAAGAGAAATATCAATCATCAAAACTCACCGAAATCACACCGACCCTAAAAGGGGTTTCCGGTATACATTTCCCTACCATGCCCCTATATCGCAAACGGCGTCACCTAAAAAATGCGACACAAAAAAGGCAAACCCACCGCATAAAAAAAATATAGCACAAACATATGACAAACGACAAATCAAAATACAACAAACTTAAGCAATGTAATGTAAAAATAGATTGGACAACCATACCATGTGAACCGGCAAGTACCATGAAACGCCAAAACTCTCCAAGCAGGATGCACCGCCGTAATCCCCGAAACAAAGATCCATCAGCAAACCGACGATCTATAGAGAAACAAACGAAACAGGGAAAAATAATCAGACGATCCAAGGAAAACATGAATATACTAACGCAAAAACAGACAAGAACAACATGAGAAAATAACTAATGAAAGGTAAAACATAATCGCAAGGAACATAGACAGAAGAAACAGAAAGCCAACAGAGAAACGCACATAGAAAGGCGGCATAGAAACACATACCTATACCGAAAAGGACCCGCAACAAGAAACCAAGAAAATAACCGAACACGTCCACAAATAACACACACTTTAACCGATGAAAGGATGCGCAACAGGATGAACCCGATCAGAAACGAAAGAAAAAAATGAATTTACCACCGGGATGAAGCCGATATGCACGAAACGATACGACCAAAACAAATCGACCAATAGAAGAAAACACAGAAAAGCGAACGGAAACACGAAGAACATAAATCTGAAGTAAGAGACCGCCCTGCATCTAGGTGATGCATGTAAAATGCATACATGAACTTTGCATTATTTTACTTATATTCTAGTCATATTTGCATCATATATTATAAAACTTGCTACTGTTTTATAATGATTTTGGGAATATTTGATATGTTTCCTATTTTTTATGGAATTAACCCTGCACACGCAGAAAACCCTATTTCTATATTTTAATGTTTCAGGGACCCAAACGACGTCCAAATGACCTGCAAATTTACGGGCGTCAATTTTGGGAAGGAAGAAGACTTGGGAGCGAAGGAAGCAAACAAGCGGAGACCCAAGGGCCAAGTTAGGTAGGCCCACGTGGCCAGGTACATGGGCCACGTGGGACCCCTCCTTTTGGGCCTCGGAGCTCCGTTGCCATTAATCTTTCCTCCACCGACTTCGTCTTGACCTAAAAACGTCTATAAAATAGTCCCCCGAGGAGTTTCGCGAGGAGGCGGCGGAGAAACACAAAACCACGAAACAGAAGACAGAAGGCTGCCGCCGGAGAAGATCGAAGGGGGGAAATGCCGCCGGGATCACCTCCGGAAGGCTCCTCCATTCCCCCTCCGGAGTCTCCATCAAGTGTGCTCACCATAACCATGTGTGAGTAGTTTTTACCGAGGCTGAGGGCTCGTGCCGGTAGCTATGTGGTTCATCTCTCTCTCCATGGTGTGATCTTTATGTGATCATGAGCTTTGTAATCTAGTTGAATCCATAGATGTTACTCTTCATTATCTTATGAATTATGCTACTCAAGTGGTTTTATTAATGTAATCTCCAGAGTCACCTTTGTCCCATGGTGCGAAGTTGACAGTGTGTGCACCGTGTGTGACTCTTAGGCTAAAGATTACAGGAATACTTATCATGAGTTGGTCTTTTGTTGGTTGTCACTATTAAATTGTGGTGTTTGTTTAGTACTATTTTGGGGTTCCCTAGATGTGGAAGACAGACTTTAAGGTGTGCTGTTGTAGCCCTACATGATGGTCTTGGTGTTCTATGATATTGTGGTGTTTGTTCACTCAGACTTTAAGGTGTGCTCTTGTAGCCCTACGCAGTAGATTGGTATTTCAATCCAACGGGAGAATAGTTCAGAGTAGCATAGTGAAGAGGAAATATTTATGTATTCAATTATATTATTATTGTTGGGAATGTCCACTAGTGAAAGTATGATCCCTAGGCCTTATTTCCAAGCATTGAAACACCGTTTGCTCTCATTTTGTCTCGTGTTTGCTTGCTGCCATCTTTATTTCAGATTGTAATTACCACTTATAATCATCCATATTACTTGCATTTCACTATCTCTTCGCCGAATAGTGCACCTATACATCTGACAAGTGTATTAGGTGTGTTGGGGACACAAGAGACTTCTTGTATCTTAATTGCAGAGTTGCTTGAGAGGGATATCTTTGACCTCTACCTCCCTGAGTTCGATAACCTTGGGTGATCCACTTAAGGGAAACTTGCTACTGTTCTACAAACCTCTGCACTTGGAGGCCCAACACTGTCTACAAGAATAGAAGCGTGCGTAGACATCAAGCTATTTTCTGGCGCCGTTGCCGGGGAGGTAAGTGCTGGAAGGTATCTCCTTTAGATCCTGAAGTTATATCTTTTTGTTTCTTTTTTTATTTCACTAGTTAGGCTTAATGGAAAACAACAAAAAAATTAGAGATCTTTATGAACTTTATATTGAATTAGGACATGATGCTTTTGAAGAGAAAATTAAAAAACACATGGAACTTTGTTTGCATAATAGTTGTAGCAATGTATTAGCATGAATTCTTTGAACACATTATTGCTAATGCTATGGAAAAGTCTAAGCTTGGGGAAGCTGGTTGTGATGAATATGATATTTTTTCCCCCAAGTTTTGAGGAGAAAATTTTTTTGATGATACTTTGCTCCAAATATGATGTTTACAATGATGAATATGATATTTTCAGTCCACTACTATTGAGGATATATTTTGATTATTCTATGCCTCCTATTTATGATGATTACATGATGGATGTGATAGTTTTACTCCCACTATTACTAATGAAACTGTTTTTACTTATGTGGAGAGTAATGATACTTTTATGCATATGGATGATGATAAGAATGTTTCATGTGATGGTTATATTGTTGATTTTATCAATGATGCTACTGAAAGTTTTATGAGAGAGGGAGACATGACTTCATATACCACAAAATATTAAGTCTCCTCTCTTTTTGTTGAAAATTTTGAAGTTGCACTTGCTTTGCCTTCCTATGCTAGTCACTTTGTGCTTTATTGATTTATTTTCTTACAAGATCCCAATGCATAGGAAGTGGGTTAGACTTAAATGTGTTTCACATTTTTCTCTTGATGCTCTCTTTTGCATTTCAATTCTTGTTCCTATGTGAGCATCATTAAAACTATCATGGCTGTCCAGAAAACAGATTCCTAAGCTTCACTGCGAAAAATGTTAAAAATCACAGAAAAGGAATTTTGACCTGAAATTTTACGACAGCAATCTTCAGTTATTAATACACATTTCATTAGTTCAAAATTTTCTGATTTGAGCAACGTAAGTGCCTCTGAAAATTCACTCTTTACGGGCTGTCCAGTTTTTGACAGATTCTGTCTTTATTTTGCATTACTCTCATTACTTGTGTTTTGTGTAGTTCTATTGATCAAAGAGCAATGCACAAATAGTAACAGTAGCTAATGTTTAGAATCAACTCATGATATGTCTTTGCTGTACCTATGAGGATTTAATTTATGGAGACACTAACCCCTCTAATCAAGTTTTATGTTGAGTTTTGTGTAAAGAGAATTTTTCAAGTGGAAGAGTTGAGGGTGATGAACAAAGATCAAGAGGGACAACCACTCAAGCTTGGGGATGTTACCCCTAGACTCACCCAACATATATCAAATAAGTACAAGAATTCAAGCTTGGGGATGCCAAGCCACCTCACTCCAACCATCTTGATAACAAGTAAGTAAGCCTAGCTACATGGCTATAAAGAAAGCGCTTTACGGGAGGCAACCCGGTTGTTTTTATTTGATTTTCTTTGTGTCCTCTTGCTGTAACAAGAGACTTAGTTTTTAGTTTAGTTTCTGGAATTTTTAATAAAGTGCCAAGTTTTACCATTTTGGTTTGAAAAAGTTGCTTATAGCGTTCGGAGATTTTATTCCTGCACGAATCTGTGCACGGTATGATTTTTAATTCTTATTCTGTAACTCCGAATGAGCTCATATTTGAACTGTAGTGCAACTTTTCATCCTCTGTATGCATGAATTTTTTCGGAATTTTTGACAAAGTTAAGTAGGGTAGAAAAATACGTTTTGCTGCTGCTGTTTTTCTGGACAGATTCTGTCCCATTTTGTTTGATGCATGCTTAGAACTTTTAACTTGAACTTTTTGATCCAATTGAGTTTATGAGTAGGCATACAACATTATACACTTTCTGGACATCATATGAATTTTTTTCTAAGGATTATATGCAGCAAGAAATCTATTTGTTTATCACTACTAATGCACCCCACAGAAAAAGAAATGGGAGAAACGGTGTTTTGAAGTTTTTTCACAGGGATTAGAGGAGATGCACCAAGAGCTATCCAAGGATGGTGAAGACCATAAGCTTGGGGATGTGAAGACAACCCCACTGGACCTACACACTCTCGGTTTGCACACGTCTAACTTCTGTTTTTCGATCGAAACACTTTATCGCATAAACTTGGAGCGTCTTTTTGTTTGTTTTGGTTTGATTTTTTTTTGTGAGACCACCACACTATCATTTATATATGAGAGAGCTACTGGAAATTTGGGTTGAATTATGTTGGATGCTATTATAAGATTGGGAAAAGGGATGTTGAGTTGATTTTAAAAGATACATATAGTTGCATGATTCATGAGCTTGTTAATGAGTAATAATTTGCAAGTATTTTATCAAGAGCTATCTTTTATTCATGTTTTGATGCTGAATGTTATTTACTTTTTTAACATGGATTAGTTAGTTCTATGGACACTCATGCATGCATTTAGATGGTCAACTTTCTCCCTCTTGCTAGCCCAAAAATTCCAACAAGTAAAAACTTGTTTCCAACACCTTCAACCAAAGTTTTTCCAGTGAGTCCACCATATCTACCTATTAGCTTTATGCTATTCCGAGTATGTTTATCATGATATTTGTGTTATCTATACCTCTGAATGAAAATGCTTATGTTGTTGATTGTTATGGGAAAAGTTGGTTATAGAGCTCTCTCGAACTTGATGCACACTTTACTTTCATTGCATAATAAAACATGACCCATTGTGATTAAAATTATGATGTTGTGGGCTTGACAAATGTCTTTGGTTGAGAGTTAGCTCATATGTGCTGTCACATGGCAAGCTTTCAACATGCACTTCATTTCATTTAGTTGATATCATGTACTTTTGTTTATGGATGCTTACCATGGGTGAAATAAATGTGGAAATGAAGTGAGTTTAAATGAGTTTGTATAAATGGTTAGAGAGACGCCTGGGCCGCTAATCTAAGCCATGCATCATTCATGGTGGAAATTTACTTACATGCTATGGTGAACCTTCTGTGATACACCTTACAATAAAAAGCTATCTAATGGTAAATAAAAAGGGTGTTGAGATTGTTCATTGTGTTTGTTTGTCTTGTCATTTTGATATGGGCTTGTTCCATATCCTGGGACAAGAGGTACCCCAGTTGACGCTCTTAATGATACTATTATTACTTACAATGATATTTAACTTGAACTTGCTTTGTTTCCCAAGATGAGTAACACATGGAGTAGGTACTTGTATTCAAGGGGCATGAGACTTTCAACCTGTACTTTGTCAAGCACACTACTCATATTTGCTTTCACTTTAAACTTAATCATTCAAGATGCTATGATAGGGGAATGAGAGCTTGACACCAAGGATTACCACATTACAATCATTAACTTAAGTAGAGAAGTTTAGAAGTTAGATGAAACTTATTCATGCTTTACCTCTACTCATATATCTTTCCAAAGTGTCCACCTTTTATATTCAGATTTTCATCAATACTCTATGACCATTGTAGGATGTTCTTACTTATCATTATGCATACTTGTGGTCCATAGTACTTTTTCTTTATGTTACACTTTGTGAATTATCATTGAACATCCTTGCATTGAATACTTGATATCACTTCATAAACTATCTTGCATATTGCTACTCCTTTTAAGAATGAATCATTTGACTCTATGTAGCAATAGTAATCATCTTTGATATCCATTGATAGTATTAAATTGCAAAGTCCATGTTAGTTTTATCACCTTCATACTCGAGGACGAGTATAGGTTAAGCTTGGGGATGTTGATGCATGTAAAATGCATACATGAACTTTGCATTATTTTACTTATATTCCAGTCATATTTGCACCATATAAGGGTTATATCACTGTTTTATAATGATTTTGGGAATATTTGATATGTTTCCTATTTTTTATGGAATTAACCCTGCACAGGCAGAAAACCCTATTTCTATATTTTAATGTTTCAGGGACCCAAACGACGTCCAAATGACCTGCAAATTTACGGGCGTCAATTTTTGGAAGGAAGAAGACTTGGGGCGAAGGAAGCAAACAAGCGGAGACCCGAGGGCCAAGTTAGGTGGGCCCACGCGGCCAAGTACATGGGCCGTGTGGGACCCCTCCTTTTGAGCCTCATAGCTCCGTTGACGTTGATCTTTCCTCCACCGACTTCGTCTTGACCTAAAAACGTCTATAAAAATAGTCCCCCGAGGAGTTTCGCGAGGAGGCGGCGGAGAAACACAAAACCACGAAACAGAAGACAGAAGGCTACCGCCGGAGAAGATCGGAGGGGGGAAACGCCGTCGGGATCACCTCCGGAAGGCTCCTCCATTCCCCCTCCGGAGTCTCCATCAAGTGTGCTCACCATGACCATGTGTGATTAGTTTTTACCGAGGCTGAGGGCTCGTGCTGGTAGCTATGTGGTTCATCTCTCTCTCCCATGGTGTGATCTTTATGTGATCATGAGCTTTGTAATCTAGTTGAATCCATAGATGTTACTCTTCATTATCTTATGAATTATGCTACTCAAATGGTTTTATTAATGTAATCTCCGGAGTCACCTTTGTCCCATGGTGCGAAGTTGACAGTGTGCGCACCGTGTATGACTCTTAGGCTAAAGATTACAGGAATACTTATCATGAGTTGTTCTTTTGTTGGTTATCACTATAAAATTGTGGTGTTTGTTTAGTACTATTTTGGGGTTCCCTAGATGTGGAAGACAAACTTTAAGGTGTGCTCTTGTAGCCCTACACGATGGTCTTGGTGTTCTATGATATTGTGGTGTTTGTTCACTCAGACTTTAAGGTGTGCTCTTGTAGCCCTACGCAGTAGATTGGTATTTCTATCCAACGGGAGAATAGTTCAGAGTAGCATAGTGAAGAGGAAATATTTATGTATTCAATTATATTATTATTGTTGGGAATGTCCACTAGTGAAAGTATGATCCCTAGGCCTTATTTCCAAGCATTGAAACACCGTTTGCTCTCATTTTGTCTCATGTTTGCTTGCTGCCATCTTTATTTCAGAGTGCAATTATCGCTTATAATCATCCATATTACTTGCATTTCACTATCTCTTCGCCGAACTAGTGCACCTATACATCTGACAAGTGTATTAGGTGTGTTGGGGACACAAGAGACTTCTTGTATCTTAATTGCAGAGTTGCTTGAGAGGGATATCTTTGACCTCTACCTCACTGAGTTCGATAAACCTTGGGTGATCCACTTAAGGGAAACTTGCTGCTGTTCTACAAACCTCTGCACTTGGAGGCCCAACACTGTCTACAAGAATAGAAGCGTGCGTAGACATCACAAGGTAGTGAAGAACAAAAGAAAAAAATGTTAGGAACACACGAAACCCGGAGGAAAACGTCCACAAACAACGAACACATCGACGACACAGAAGGATTAATAACATGATGAACACAATCCAAAACGAAAAGAAAATTACCTGATTTTGCAGCCCGGGGTGAAACCGGCACGCAGACACGAACGATCCGCAGCAAGAAGTTGGCCTGCATCAACATTGGAAAGAACAAATGAAACCACGTCAGAAACACGATAGAAAATAGTGAAAGCAACGGATCGTAAATACAAAAGGGAACACAAAAAAACTACATGACGAGAGGGCCGTGGACAACAAAACTAATTAATCACCCAAAAATCACACAATAGCACAATCACAGCAACAAACAATAAAATGAACAGATCGAACGCAGCAACAGTAACACGGAGCAAGAACAGAGAGGAAGAAGAAACGGGGGGAAATGGAGGCTGCGGTATCCCTCAGATCCAAAAGACGACATATATACCTCCAGATCGGTACTGTAGCGTCGCGGCAACAATTCAATACGGGTAGGTCGGTTCCGTCTGAATGAACCAATGGCGAGCCCCCAGCGACACGCAAAATCGAGCCTTCTGACTACCAGCACAGTGCAACGTACCCGCCGACGAATGGAGGGAGGCCACCTCGGATGGAGAAATCGGGCCCGAATTCTCCATGACATCACAAACAGTGCAACGTACCCGACAATCGTGCGAAATACCCAGCGTGCCCCGACGTACTTGAAGGAGATATACCCTAGAGACAATTAATAAAGATATTTTATTTGACATATCTCAATTGTTCATAATACGTTTTATACCATGCTATAAATGTATTAAGCGGAAACATTAATGCACGTATGGTATGTAAACAATCAAGTCCCTAGTAGCCTCTTTACTAGTCCGTTGTGCGATTGATGATCGAGGTTTCCCGATCATGTGACATTTATGTCAGTTGACAATGGAGTCAATCATTAGGTGAATGATGTGATGGACACACCCAATATTTGTAGGACATAGTCATTAGGCCTTCGACCGTGAGATCAACTCTAATTGCTATTTCTGGAAGATACTTTGATTGCATCAAACGTCATATCTTACATAGTGTGACAATAAAGGTGTCCCTCTCGGGTATCGGAAGGAAGTATGTTGAGGCGTGGGATCAAGAGCGGGATTTGCCAATCCGCATAGCAGGATAGATACTCTGGGCCCACTCGGTGAGATTACATCAATGAGCTTGCAAGCATGTGACTAGGTCACGGGAATGTAATATCACAAACGAGTAAAGAATAGTATTGTCGGTAACGAGATCGAACTAGGTATCGTGATGCCTGAGATCGAGTCTCGGACAAACTAAGTATCGCCTGGCAAAAGATCTAAGACTTGACGTCTAAGGTTCGAACGACAAAGTCATTCGTGAACGCACATGGGCTATTATGGGTATCCATGACCCCGATGTTAGTCATTGATCGGAGAACGGGTCTCGATCATGTCTGTGTGTTTTTGAACCACTAGGGTGACACACTTAAGGGTAGGTGACGTTTATTTAGATTGGACGCAGAAAAGAAAATAGTGAGAAGAACTCCGGAAGCGTTCCGGGACATATCCGATGGAGATCGGAGGGCGACGAAATAGTTTTCGGATCCAGAATAAATTAGATAATATGTATTTAATATTAATTAATGGAATTAATGATTAAATATATTTATTTATTTTCGAATTTTTAGGCAGCCCCAACTCTAAATGGGCCTTCCCATGGGAAGAAGGCCCATAAGGGGGGAACTTCCCCCGAACTTCGCCCCTTTAGGTGCGGTATTGGGCAGCAGCCCTAGGTGGGCCACATGGGGCCAACCTAGGTGCGGCACACCATGGGGGGCGGGCTGGTGTGGGGTTTAGTCCCACACCGCCCAGCTAGCAGGGCTGGAAGCCTCCCTCCACCTATATATTGAGGTGCCCCCTTGCCTTGAAATTCATCCCACTTCTCCCTCTCTCTCTCATCCGTTTAGACGTGACTCCGCAAATGGAGTTGAGCACGGGTTGAGTTTTTCTCCACCATACGCACTCCGCCGTGCTGCTGGTTTCTCCGGTCCAAGTCTTCTACTTCCGCTGCTTCGCTGGATCGGAGCCCGGAGGTCGTCATCTTCTCCATACGTGTGTAAGCTCCGCGAGGCGCCACGCTTGGGGTGCTTGGAGGAGTTCATCTTCACGACCTCGAGGTCGGCTACATCGGCTTCATCAGCAATGCTTGTGCGGGGGCGTAATCCCCGCTTTTCGGTCTACAAGGGTATGTATATCGATCTCCTCCGTTACGGTATATCTGCATAGTAATAGATTCTGGCTAGTATTAAGGTTATCGTTGTTAGGAATTTTTTTGTTTTCTGCCTACGATCCCCTTCAGTGGTATCATAGCCGATCTATGCATAGATATAGCTGTACGTTTATTAGAACTCATGTTGAATATAAGGGCATCGTTCTTTTAGTTGCTACCCTGTAGCATGCACTTGTATTAGCCGGCGGCATTGTGTTGATAAAGCGGCCCGGACCAACTTTACGCTACGCTTACGTGAGACTGGTTCCACAACTGACATACGGCTTGCTCCGTATATGTGGCTGGCGGGTGTCTGTCTCTCTCTCAATAGTTGGCTTTGCATTTTCAATGGAGGGCCCGAAAGGGATACAAAATAGTCGACTATTTGATCGTTGTTGTGGTTGTAGGCTCGTAGGTAAGAAATGGTTCTATTTACGAAAGCCCCTAAGTCACGTAAAATATGCAAAAGATAAAGTAGAAAGCGTCTAACTTTATTTTGCAGGAGCAATGTGATATGGTCAAGGTAAGTTTAGTAAATTGTTTATAAACTGTGGGCGCGAAGGAGACCATCGGCGCAAGGACCATATCACGTCGCATTACATTTTGATGTTGTGTTATTGTGTGCATCTTATATTGTGTATATATATATGTGGTTATATATTAGTTACACGGCGGTAGTAATATAAGATGATCCCTCCAAAATACCAATATTAGTGTTCTCCCTTTGGCGTGCACACCAAGAAAGTTCTACGTTATGAGGCAGGCCGTGACGATCGGGTGTCAGACATATCGTCGTTCACATACAATGGGTGTAAGACATGTTTGCGCACGCGTATACGCTGAAGATTATTATGGCGAGCCTAGCATGTACAGACATGGCCTCGGAACACAGTGACTGAAAGGTTAAGCACGAGTCACATAGTTGTTGTGATTGACATAGCGATGTCTACCTTTGAAGTTATGCTATCGGCTTTGACGATGAGGGGTAGCATAGTGAACGAGGATCGTGTAATCACTAAAACGATCAGAGGGATATTCGTTTTGAGTGGGAGTTCTTATAGTTTTTATATAGATAAAAATGAACTCATATTATGAACATAGTCTTTACATTTTGCAAAACCTTTGTAGATATTAACCAGTGTAATAGCACTCTTTAAACTTAGGCGCATTCCTGCGATTGAGAAACTTAAAAGGCTGGGTCCAAACTTCACAGTTTTATACCGTAGCTTGAGCATACTCTTTGTTTTTACCCGCTAGGAGATAAACCGGGAGATTCCGCTAAAAAAGGATAATTTGGATTATCAAGTTTCGTGCGGATAATTCCGTCATAGTCTAGTGTATGCTATGATCTCTACCATAGAGAATTAACTGTGGGTGCGAGTTGACAGATCGCAAACATGTGAGATGGTCGCTAAACTCGAAATACAGCGCAAGTTGGGTTGATGAAGTTTATCAGTACTATGACTGTTTTCTTCTCGACCCAGATGGAAGAGAACACTCGCATTAAAGGAGCACGTGGTAGTCATACTTGATGACATTGGTCATACTCAATGACATTGGTCATACTTGATGACATTGAGATGCCTCGCTCAACTCGATTACTGGATGACAAACAGTTTTGCTTATGATGGGGTGAGGCGCTAGCTGCCCACTTCAGATGCAAATAGTTTGTCATAGACTATGTCATGCAAGGGGAATCGTTCACCTTCATGAATTCTTGATTGCGTTGAAGAATCAAGAAGATGAAACAGATCGCCGGGAAGTCATCAATGATGATGGTGTATATATGATATACGAGTTATGAATGTTTTACCTTAACAAGTACTCGCAGCAGTGACTAAGTTATGATACTAGTCATGTTTTATGAAAACAAGATTTTCTGCTTGAGTAGTTTGGAAGGATGAGGAGACAATGTGTGTTGATGATGGAAGGCAATATGTTGTGATGGCCATAGACACTCTCTCTGCATCTACCGTTTTGGATTACTTTGGATTTGAACAAATTTCTTTTAATCGCTTGTTAGCATGATCGTTATAAGTGTGTCTTGCCTCTAGCGAGACAATTATTCATATTTGGTAGTGACAAAATTGTTGTCCTACATTTATGAGTGATATCTTTAATGATCATACACCGATTATGAATGGAGTGTTCTTATATGAATCTAGATGGTAGTAGCCCCCACATTTATAACATTAATGTCAAAGGATACAAACTTAATAATGACACCACCTTATTGTGGCACTAACATTTTGAGTCATGTCAATGTTATAGTTAATGAAGAAGCTCCATTCAGATGGATCTCCGAGTCTTTAGATTTGATCTTATGACACTTGCAAAATAACTAAGACACCGTTTTCTGGAAACGGGCATGTAACTTGTTGAAATCATACATACAGATGTATGTGGATCAATGAAGTACTTCAAACGTGGAGTGGAAATCATTATTTCGTAAACTTCACCAATGATTTGAGTAGATATGGGTATATCTACTTAATGAAATGCTGGTCTGAAAAAGTTTGATAAGATCAAACAAGTTCGGAGTGAAGTAAGAAAAATAAACTTAACAAGAAAATGAAATTCCGGCGATACAGATCGAGGAAACAAGGATTTGAGTTCTGAGTTTGGCATATCATTGGAAGACTTGTGAAAAGAGTTCCACAAATTACGCCGCATGGAACACCACAATGTTATGGCGTGTTAGGACGTCGTAATCACAATCTATTGGATAGTGTGTGGTCAATCTCTTATCGAATTATTGTGATCATTGGAATCATATGGTAGAAACAAAACATTCACTTTAGATAATAGGGAAACCATCTAAATCCGTGGAGTCAATACCATATGAGTGATGGCATGGATTTTAGCCTAGATTGTCGTTTCAGTAATTTAGTGTTTCGATGTGATCAAACCTAAAATGGATAAATCTTTGTAGTGTATCTAAAGAATTAGTTGGGCACATGTCTCACGACAGAGGCAAAATCGTTGCCGGAATATACCTTGCTGAAGAAATAGTTTCTTGTCCAAGGGTATAAGTGGGAAAGAAAAGTAGAGTAAGATGGAGTTAATGAACTCACCCTCGAGACATCAGAGTGGCGCAACGGAAACAGTTTCGGTATCGTCCTCCGCAACTGGAAGGAAGCTGATGATAATGACCATGATTCTCTGAGCTCATACTAAGATCGTAGGCGTACGAGAATGTGTTCCGCACTGTGTGGTACGGCAATCTTGTTATGAAGGTCATGTTAATGGAACATGACAAACCTATGAACTAAAAAGAAGCGATGGTGGACCTAAGTCCGAGAAATTGCTATGAGCCATATATAATCCGAGATAAAATCCATGTACGATTACCAAGTAATGACTTGGGTAAATCTTCTTGATGGCCTCCAGGCCGTTTAGAATAAATCGAATTTTATGACAAAATAGATGCTGACGGAAAGGTAACCATCTATAAGGATCGATTTATCGCAAAACAGTTTTGACAGATTCAAAAGTGTACCACAACGAGATTTTGTCTCAAGTGGCGATGCCTAAGTCTATTTAGGATTGTTTTATCAATTACTACAATTTCAAATTGAGAAATTGATAGATGGATAAAGAAACCGTGTTCCCTAATGACAACATTCAGGAAGAGTTGTAATCGATACAACGAGTAGGTTTTGTTGATCCTAAGGATGCTAAATATGTATGCAAACTTCAGTTGTCCATTCATGGGCTGAAGCAAGCATATCGGAGTTGGAATCTTCACTTTTATAAAGTGATCAAAAGATTTTGGAGTCGTCCAAAATAGTTGAAGAAACCTGCATTTACAAAGAAGTGAGTGGGATCTGAGTAGCTTTTCTTGATCTAATATGTGAATGGCATATTTGAGTGGGAGCTAAAAGAAATTCCCTGGTCTTATACGGATGGCGTATTTAAGTGGGAGCTAAGTGTCATTCCTGATTCTATATGTAATGACACATTGAGAATGATACAGATCCTTTAGTAAAGTAGAAATGATTATTTAAGTGGTTAAATTTTCTATGAATGAAGTTAAAAGTATTAGGCATCAGGTCTACAATTTGTATAGATCAAAAAGGGGCTTAATAACATTAGGTCGGAATATTTTCCTAGGTTAAGATTCTGAAGTGTTTCAGAATAGAACAAGCGAAGAAAAGGTTCTTACTTGTATGACTAGGTTAAAATATTAAGATTGTCTTTGCATTTCAGCGATATTCATTAAAAGAAAAGAATGTCCGACATCCTCTATGCCTCAGCCATATATTCTATCAGACTGAAAGCTCAACTTGGTGTGATGTAGGTTGGTCCCGATTTTCACGGATTTGTGCGGAGGGAACGATGAACACGAAGAACAACGAATGAACTCAAGAACACAAAGAGGGGAATCACTCAAAAGAAGGATAAATAGCAAGTAGCAACTTAGCAAGACTCAATTGGTAACAAATCCCCGAGGGTAGCCCCCAATTCTCCTCTCCCAAGCACACCTTACTCTTAGGATTGTTTGTCCAATTGGTCAATCCAACCAACCCAATCTGCCCACCACAAGAGGGATGATTAGCACGTAATCGCAACTACAACAGGAAGCCTTGATATCCACGCAGGGATCTTCTCCTCGAGAGGAGGCCTTGGTTCATCTCCACAAGTTGAGGCCTTGATTCATCTCCATAGGAGAAAAGAGACACTTTGAGAAGAAGGAGCAAGGCTCTACTCTAATCCCAAATCATAGTCTAACCCTAGATCTAGATGGAGAGGTCCTATTTATAGTCTAGGCAAAAGGGGGACGGAATACAGGGGTCAACACCCAGATTTGCTCGCAGGCACGCGCAGGGCCGGTAGTACCGGACTGATTTGGCCGGTAGTACCGGACGTGCGATCGTCCGGTAGTACCGGAAATATTTCCGGTAGTACCGCTTGGGGGGGCTTCGGATCCAGTACCGTCTGGCGTCTCGGCGGTAGTACCGGCCACGATGGCCCGGTAGTACCGGCTGACACTTCTTCAGGATTTCCAGCTTCTTTTCCTCGCTCTTCTTCTTGGCCATCTTCTTGGGTCTTCTCTTGGTCATCTTCTTCACTCCAATGAGGGTCGTAATCAAGGTGGTTCCTGAGTATGCACAAAGTATCCGAATGAAGTAGCAAACCATTCAAATGAGTGCCGAGATCACACATAGATAGGAGTGAGTTCACCTTATCATGGAGAGCTTTGACTCTTGCTCTTGTCATTGGACCACTTGTTGTAGGAGCCGTAGGTTGGGCTACATCATCTCCTCCCCCCTTGGAAAAGAGTCGTACTCGACTCTTAGTCATCCTCATTGCTTGATGTCCCAAGGTATGGCGATAGGTCAGCGACGTTGAAGGTGTCATGGACCAAGTGTTTGGAGTGGGAGATGTCGATCTTGTAGGCATTGTCATTGATGCGCTTGATAACCTTGAAAGGTCCATCTCCACGAGGGTGAAGCTTGGACTTCCTTGCATCCAGGAAGCGATATTTGCGAAGGTGTAGCCAAACAAGGTCTCCTTCTTCAAATATCATGGCGCGCTTGTGTTTGTTCATCTTCGTAGCATGGTCTTTGTTGTGCTTCTCGAGTGTAGTTCTTGTTTCCTCATGGAGCTTCTTCATGTAAGCGGCTCGCTTGTCGAAGTCCATGTTAACTTGCTCACGGAGAGGAAGTGGTAGCATGTCGAGCGCGGTGTAGGGGTTGGAGCCATAGACGATCTCGAAGGGTGTTCTCTTTGTTGCGCGGTGTAGTGCTCGATTGTAGGCAAACTTGGTGTGTGGGATGCACTCTTCCCACTTCTTCAAGTTAGGCTTGATCAACATACGAAGGAGTGTAGATAGGCTTCGGTTCACCACTTCGGTTTGGCCATCAGTTTGAGGGTGGTATGCGGTGGAGAATAGTTGCTTGATTCCCATCTTGGCCATCAAAGTCTTCCAAAAATAACTCACGAACTTGACGTCACGATCCGACACAATGGTCTTGGACACTCCATGAAGACGGACGATTTCCCTAAAAAACAAAGTAGCAATATGTAAAGCATCATCGGTCTTGTTGCATGGTATAAAATGTGCCATTTTAGAGAATCTATCAATGACGACAAAGATGGAATCCTTGTTTGTTTTAGTGCGTGGGAGTCCAAAGACAAAATCCATAGCTATATCGGACCATGGACGATGTGGAATAGGCAAAGGTGTATAAAAGCCATGAGAGTTTAGAGTATACTTAGCTTTGAGGCATGTAGAACATCGTCGAACTAGGCGTTCCACATCACACTTCATTCTTGGCCAATAGTATTTGGTGGCGAGCATGGCGAGGTCTTATTGCGGCCAAAGTGACCCATGAGTGTTCCTCCATGAGATTCCTTCTAAAGGACCAAACGAAGCGAAGACTCGGGTATGCATAGTTTGTTAGCCTTAAACAAGAAACCTTTGTGCAAATAGAAAACACCAATTCCCTTGTGCTCCGAACATTGAGCGAAAATGTCTCCAAAGAAAACATCGGTAGCATACAACTCATTTATTTCATCCAAACCCAAGACACTAATGTCAAGACGGGTAAGTAGGTTGGCCTTGCGGAATAGAGCATCCGCGACCACATCGTCTTTACCTTTCTTGTATTTGATTACAAAAGTAAAAGACTCAATGAACTCAACCCACTTAGCATGTCTTTTGTTCAAATTTGTTTGGCTTTTCAAATATTTCAAGGATTCATGGTCGGAATGAATGACAAATTCCTTAGGACGAAGGTAATGTTGTCACACATCCAAAACACGAACCAAAGCAAATAACTCTTTGTCATAAATGGGGTAATTCAAGCGAGCTCCATCTAGTTTCTCACTATGGTATGCGATGGGTCTACCATTTTGCATAAGCACTCCACCAATGCCCAATCCACTTGCATCGCATTCAATCTCAAATGTCTTAGAAAAATCCGGAAGGCAAGGAGTGGTGCTTCGGTTAATAACCGTTTGAGCTCATTGAAAGCAAAATCATGTGCGTTGCCCCAAATGAAAGGTACATTTTTCTTTGTAAGTTCATGGAGGGGGCAAGCAATTGTGGAAAAATCCTTGATGAAACGGCGGTAAAATCCGGCAAAACCAAGAAAACGTCTCAACTCCTCAAGTGACATCGGAAAAGGCCAAGTCTAAATTGCTTCTATCTTTGCTTCATCAACTTCGACTCCATCCGAAGAAACAACAAAACCCAAGAAAACAAGCTTGTTGGTGGCAAATGTGCACTTAGAAAGATTGGCATTAAGCTTTTCATTGCGAAGAACCAACAAAACTTGAGCAACATGAGAAGTGTGCTCTTCCAAAGATTTGCTATAGATAAGGATGTCGTCAAAGTATACCACAACAAATTTCCCAATGAAAGGACGCAAAACATGATTCATGAGACACATAAAAGTAGAAGGTGCATTGGAAAGACCAAATGGCATGACGAGCCATTCATAAAGACCAAGCTTTGTTTTAAATGCGGTCTTCCATTCATCACCTTCACACATCCTTATTTGATGGTATCCACTTTTAAGATCAACTAGCACAGTGGCTCGCGCACATGCGCGGGCAACTCCTTGATGGTCTTTTATAAATTATTATATGGTCCATAAAGTGGAACTAATTCTATACAACCTAATAAAAACATCCTGAGGGCCTTTTGAATAAAATATATGATCAGTGTAAATAATTATCCAGAACCTAATAAAATTCGGCATATAACCGAATCCTAAGAGGGAACGTGCATTTCTAATAATTATTTGTTCAATATTTATTAATTTTATATAAAGATTGGCAATGACCTTTTTCCCTGGTTAGAGCACGGTGGCATTTCTTAGTCAACCGATTTTGACTTGGTTCCAGCACATCTCCTTAATTTAAAACGGCAAGGATCCTAATCGATGGTTCAAAAGAATCTTTGAATTCACCTAACTCAATTTATATGCTCAACTCATCTGAAACTATTGATTTGAATTTTAAATGTGATATATATAGTTTTAAATTTCACAGATAATTAATAAAAAATTGGATTTGGTAAAACTCAGTGGCATGAGATAGAACTAAATTCCAGTCGACTTTTCTACCGTTTGATTTGCATATTCCTGCTGTTATAAGAGTTGAACATGAGCTTTTATTCATTGATTAAGTGGCCTGGTAGAATAATAATTAAACAACAATTTACCTTTGTTTAACTCTCTTCCCTGATATGTCCACATTTTCCCCATTTCTCACCGTTCCATTTCCCTTTCTTGTTCACCGCTGGTTACCAAATCTGCTTTTCTCCATTTTCCTTGGAATCCACCAAAATCAGATCTCCGACATACTCCCTCATGTACAAATGGAGAGCCGATAAATGGAGCATTAGGTACTGCAGTTGAAGGACCATGGCAGACGACCAGCTGAAGACGGCAACACCTTCGATCCGACCAGGAGCGTAAGGCTTGGGCGCAGGTTGACATATAAAATTGATTAGCATTTACCTTAAAATGCAAGTTAACATCCACCCAGGAGTAAGAAACAGAGGTCCTTCTGAAAAACTAAAATAAAGGGCAGTCAATTATTTCCAGAGAGATAAAGTAAATCAAAAACTGTTCACGACGTTCGGTATTTATAAAACATAGTTTGTGACACATGCCAAATCATGGAATAAGCAATCGTAGTCAAAAGAATCATATCTTACTAACTCCATCCTTCTAGACGCACTGCTTGTTTACATTCCCAACGATGGGCAGCAGCTTGTTTTTTATAAGAACCTTTCCTGAAGTTTTATATTATCATATGAAAATATGACCCTAAGCATTAACTGCAAGATTCTTGCATTGGAAAATATCAATTAATACATAGAAATTGAAATGGAAAAGTTATCATGGACATGCGTTTTGTGAAGGATGAAATTTTGATTTATTTGAAGTGCATAAATACAATACCTCAAATGTCCAAGATCCAATTGGTAGGAGCGAAGATTTGCCAACTCTGAAACTTGCCATGTTACTGGTCTACCTTTGAGTTGCACCTTTTTTTATCTATAAGCTGTAATAGAAAATAGGAAGCCTACTCGGACATGATTCAAAATATTATATAAACATATTTTCTTGTACCACTACAACCCGCACACATTTGCTGCCTCCTAATCCTTACAGTTTTACCAACCCAAAACAACAAATACTTGCCTGCTAAATCGGTTTGCGATCTATATTTTATCTCTAATGGCAGACTCAGACTAAATCTTCCTATGCTCTCTAAAATTGCACTAACTGTATTTCAGATCATGGGTCAGACATGGTAGAGAGTCGCAATAATAAAGAATTAACATTAAAAAAAATCTCTCTGGTTCGAAATAGACTTAAAACAATCCGGAGTAATTTCTATTGATTTTGTAGACCAGGATGTTGTACCAGGAATCACTGAAGATTGTTTGAGATCATCCAACATTAGTAATACTGTATATAAAAAAGGAAATTTATATGAAGAAACCTGCAACAAAATATGTAAACATAATGTATATTCATGTTAGCACGTGGGACAAATTTCAATCACAGTCATATAATGCACCACATCAATAAAATAATTTACTCCCTGACGATTCAGTTAATGGAATATAGTGCTCAAGTGAAGACAGAAATTCATACCAGCTTAAGATTTTAGTATCTTGTTTTGCTCCAAACCATTTTAGTATCAATAAAATAATTTACTCCCTGACGATTCAGTTAATGAAAGCATTTGCATGATGAGCCGCCGCGGACGGTGCCAGTAAGATGTCGCCTACATGCTCATTGATGAGTTGATATTCTTCTGCAATCTGTAGGTTTTATGGATACAAATTTAAGTATACTAGAAGGACACCCCGCGCGTTGCAGCGGGTATCTCTTAAGAAATTTAATAAAACACATGAAACTTGAAGTTGACTAAAGAATATGCAAGATTTAGTTAATTATGATAGTCAACGGGCTAAAAAAATTAGACATCGAATAAATGTGTGGTTTATAATTTAAACATTGGTATGCTTTAGGAGTATATTTGATTGATATAGATAAGATTATATTAACCGGTTGAAGAAACAGATGTTGTGGATGGCTTGCATGAAGATGACATACACATTGCCTCATAATATTTCTAGAAACTTTTTGAGTGAATACATATAAAAGAGCCCATAATTTTGAATAACAGCTATATGATTTTCATCATTGAAAATAATTGACAAAAAGTTTACGGGCGAAACTAATTTCGGTGACATGATTTACTTGTGTAATTACATAGCAGCATGGTGTGATATTATTATATGAACTTAAAAAACATTTTGTGAACAATTTGATGGGCTAAAAAAAAGATGATGTGGATTCTTGCATGTAGAGATAGAAAACAATTAATGGATGTTAGTGGGATGACATGGATAATTGATTGGCTAAAAGAGCAAGTGATGTGGATAGCTTGCATGTTGAGATAGAAAAATATTAATTGCACTTAGTGGGGTTTTGCTTTATAAGAAGTATAGATAAGTACTGTCAGTATATATAGTGCAAGAGATGAACCATGTATGTGTGCACATTAATTTGATGAACTTCAGTCGTGATAAAGTTTCTTGCTTAAAAAATACTATTTACATCATTGGTGCTATTTTCTAACGATCAAACTTACACGTACCTGTTTAATCTCACCAGCCATTGTGAGACGGTGGCTGACAACGTCAAACCACTGTATGACCACGCTATCGTGCTGCTCCATACAAACAGATGAATTACTGCTATGTATTATCAAACTTAGCACGTACATGGTCTGAAGAAAGCTGGCCTGACCTGGTTGATCCCAATAACGGCCATTGTAACATGGTGGCCGATGCCATCGAACGACTTGTAATCGTCACGTTGCCGTGCCGCTCCCATACAAAAAGATGAATGAATACAGCTGACTGTGGCAACTGCATGTCCGTATACGTTAGCTGGGGCATCGTCCGTATCGATCGACCTTGTTGGCTTGTTCTAGCTAGTTAGCATGTCTTGCTTCTTCAGCATCTGAAACACCTAGCAAATAATTAGCAGAGCTCAATCGCTCATAGATTCCCATCCTATTTTTCGGTGGCTCATTTTTTTTTAGATAAAGAGTGTATATTAATATCGCGGAGATACAAATTACACCCAGCCTCTGCAACAACGCAATAACCAAAGTTATTACGGATGCACACAGCCGAAAAACAATAAGAAGAAGAAATAAAAAGAAAAGTCCCGCTACAGAGTTATAGTCATTGCAGCAGCCGCACAACCACCGCCAAAACAACACCTGATGTCCAATTCTTCAAAAGCAACGCCTTCAAGAAGAATAGTGCCAGGCACAACCAATTAAGGTCAGACCTTGGGTTTTCACCCTGAAGATAGTCCTCGCTCTCAAAACAATGTCTTCAGCAAGACCACTGTCAGGCACAATCAATTAAGACCAGACCTTAGATTTTCACCCTGAAAGATAGGACTTTGGACTTCACGTATGTTGTCGCCCCCACTTACATGCCGCTGCTCCAAGTCATGAAACACCAAGCCAATTCCTCATCGCGAGAAAGATTCGAACCCATATTGCTAGCCTCAGATCTCGACTTACATGACCTTCTCCGCCAGCACCATGGAACGAGAACATGTCCCATGATATTAACAGCCAGCAGAGATTCGAAGCGCTCCCTCTGAAACCAAACGGCCAGAGTAAAACATGGGTGCGCACGACCGAATTCCACCCGATCCAGCAATCTCCAGGCATGAATCGCACAGTGGAGTTCGCCGGCGGAGCCTTCCGGAACTCGTCACTTCAGCCAAATCACGAGAGCACGCATCCAGCAGATCATCGTCTTCGCGCGGGAGAAACCTTAGGACGGCCACCAGCAGATCGAAGTGGGATCCCAAGATCCACCACCCCAGATCTCAACGAGGCCGGTCGACTACCTCCAGAGAGGTCTCCGCCGCCATGCCCGGGGCCGCCGCCCCGGCTCCCATCTGATGTGGGCAGATGTAACATCCCAAATTTTGGAACTAAGAAAAACTTAGTTTTACAAGACCCAAAATTCAGAACCAACAAAAACTTTTTGAAATAATTCACTAATGGTTGTGGATTCCTTCCCAGTGCTATGTTGAACCTTGTGTGACTTGTTGTTTAAGTGTTTGACTAGTAAATATTAAACCTAAGACCTCAACCAAGGTCAAAATATTATTAACTTTGGTAGTCATGTCATATCAAGAAAAATATTCCATATATCTTTCCATTCTTATTTTGGCCAACTCCATTTCAATGATACTTGGTTTGTCAACAACCAAAACTAATACCAGTATTTGAGAAAGTAAAAGTATTTCCAAAACTATGTGTTCCCAAAAATATGGAGATCTATATCTATCTTTTAACCTTGATCTTTTGCATGTGTGAGCAACTCCTATTTTATAAACTCCTATGTTTCCACTCCAATTGAAAATAACTCTAGTGGGAAATATATTACCCCACCTATTTCCCTTTATTAAAACTCTTGCAAACTATTAAGTTATGAGTTGATATATTCCTTAAAAATCATCTTGTCATAATTGAGTGTGATCATTTTTACAAAATAGTATTGTTAATTATGGAAATGGTGGTGTGATTAATTCATGTGGTTTGATTGGTGTGATCTTAGTTGTGATGTTGATATTGTTGCGTTTGTTGCTTGTGAGGGTAATTCCTCAGTTGTGCTTAATACTAAAATACAACACACTTGACAACAAATTTGGTATGTGACTTGAATAAAAACAAACCCTCTAGAATTATTCACACCTAAGTTGAAATCCTAAATTAAGGGAAATGACCTTATTTAAATTCCCTCTATATCTATTCCTCTATTCTATAAAAACAATTATATTTTCCTTATTCTAGGAATGGGATGAAATAATAATCATCTCAGCTCCCTCTCACTCATTCAACCAAAAAGGAAATTAAGATCATGATGAAGAAATGATCTTAAATAAATTATTTCCTCCCTATTTCTCTATTTCTTTCAAACAAATATTTTCTCCATGAAAATATAACTTAATTGAAGTTACCATATTTGTCAAGAAAGTTCCAAAAGTTCAAAACAATATTTTATCACTTGCTTTAAAATATTAAAGAAATGTTAATTTAGTTTTACCAAAAATGATTTATTTAAATCCTATGAACAAAAATGGTTCAAAACATTTTATTTTCAAACATCAATTTTTGTGGACCTTCTACATGTATATGGGAGGCTACCTGAATTTTCTCAAATTTTTGTAAAATGTTTCAATACCCCAAATAAATCCCTGAAACCCTACTGGTTTTAAAAAAGAAATAAAAGAAATAGAAAAGGACCTATCTGTGACGGGAAAAAGGAAGTCAGGGGCTTATTTGCAAAATCTTCATCGTCTTCCTCCTGCACGGCACGGCGCCGTGTTCTTCGTGGCCGTGTCGCGCCGCCCGGGCCCCTCCTCTCTGCTGCAAGGCGATGAGAAACATGACGCCGCACCTCTCGACCCCTCTCCTCCGCGGCCGAGCCCCCTTCTCCCTCGCTGTCCCCCAGCTCTTCCCCGACTGCACGGCTAGTGCATCAATGCCGGCTTCGATTCCCGCTCCCCTCTACACCCCCGCACGCACCGCCCGACCAGACCGCCCCCCTACCTTGCCTGGACCCCGCAGCACGCTCGTTTGAGCTCTAGCTCCTCCGTGCACCCAGGCCACGGTGCACCACTTCCGCCGGCTATTTAATCCCCGCACCCAAGCTCTCAACCTCGCCTCACTCCTCTGTGCTCACTCTCGCTGTCTCTCCCTCGCTCCTCACACCTCTCTGCGCCGCCATGAGGGCAGGACCATGCCCGTAGAAGCTCGCCGTCGAGAAGCCGAAGCAGAGGAAGCCACCGAGCTCGCCGTCGCCAATTTAGCCGCCCCCAAGCCTCGCGGACCCCGCCATCCTCTCTCCCGGGATCCCCACGCTCTCCTCCGCCGTCCACCGCGTCCCCAGAGCCCCTAGGTGAGCCACGGCAACTTCGCCTCCGCCTCTGGCCACGGCAGCGCTGCCCATCTGTGGTCGCCGCCGGCACGCCTCCTCTCAGCCGTTGGATCTCGATCCAACGGTTGCATAACGATGCGATTTTTTTCTATTTAATTTGAAAACCCAGAAACTCCAGTACTGGACTCGCCTTTAAAATTAAATATCTCGAGATTTATGAATCCAAATAAATCAAACTCAAATTTTCTGGAAAGCTAATGAAATTATTTAACTCACCAAAGTGGTTTCATCTCATTTAGATTAGTAATTAAAATGTGGTATTTAAAATGCCACAGAAGGTTTAAAACACCATATGAATTGTTTCTGGAGTTATATTAGTCCAACTGACATGAAACCAATTTTGTTAGCTTAGTGTTGTGATCACTTAGCTCCCCTAATTTTTGTAGATTTAATTGAGCATTATTAATTATTTGGCATTAGATTAAACAGTACCAAACCTCTCTGGACTAAAACAATTATAGAACATGATTAGTTAATCCAAATGAGTTAGGGCCAATTTTGCTAGATCACATTTAAGCAATGTTAGTTACCCCTAAAAGGAATTAATTTTAGGAGCAACAGAACTTAAATGGTATCTAAAACTTGATTAATAAGTTTCTGAATTAAAACAATTATGTTTGGAGTTTAATAACTCCAAATGAATCAAACCCAATTGTATTATCTTCTACACATCATTAGCTTTCTATAGAATTTTAGTTTGTATTTTTGTGATCAACAGAACCCAAGTTATGCAATTAAACTTGTACCACTAGTTTCTGCCATATTTAAGACATCACTAAATAATAGTTAATTAAATTAAATGGAAACCAAAGTGTGTTGCTTTGTGTGTGCAGTAGCTATTGGTGAAGCTTATGATTGTTATGTTGTGATGATTGCTTGAGTAGTTCAGTGATTGTTTGTATTGCTGTTTGACGTTTAGACGAGAACATTGTCGGAGTCTACGAGGAGGGGGAATACTTTGATCAACAAGCACAAGAACCCGAGAACTTTGCCGAGCAAGGCAAGCTACTCTTTGAGCTTGCATTTATATACATCTATTTTGGTTCACATGTTTTACTTATAAAAGAGCATAAAAGATTTATGTGGTATTTGCCACTAAAGCTATGATTTTGAAAACCCTTTTTCCAAAATACAAGTATATTATTTTGACACCCTATATGGATATATTAGATGGAAATTCTTTTTCAAACTATAGGATGGGAAAAATATTGTTTACTCAAAACTCCTTTGAAAATACTTGTGTGGATATGGAATACCGAGATGTCGGTGTTGAAGTGGAGAAATGGAGAATGGTGGTGGTTATGAAAAATGCACATTGTGTCCTTGTACTTACAGAACAACCAATACCCTGTGCGACCACATTTACCCACCTATGGGAAAGGGCGTAGTCATATAGTTTACTCATATTAGTACTGGATGCCTCAACAACGGGGATGACCCCGTTCCATGAGGGGATGGTCTGAGGACCTACCCCTGACTCGGGTCCTCTAAAGAGAAGAACGCCTGAGGGCAACGCCTGAGGGCTGATATGAATTGGAGATAGAGGATTTGTAGGGCCATTAAAATTCGCCGGGCAGAACTACGAGTCCTCACACTTAGATTCCGACAGGCTGGGTTAAGTTTGTTGGAAAGTTTCGTAGCGGTAGGGTCCTATACTAGCATGAGCAAAGGACAGACTATGGTCGGTGACTCAACTTCGCATACACCTTGTATGGCGGGACGTGGCTGACACGATGAGTTGCCGGATGGATGTGGGGAAAGCGTGCTACCTCTGCAGAGTGTAAAACTATTCGAATAGCCGAGTCCTCGGATATGGACAGTTGGAACGAACTGCCGGGTCCTATGTGCAAGTTTTGGAAAGATTTGAGATTTACAAAGAAAATGAAGTGGAGGATGTTTTATGCAACTATGCCAACGGGCCGGCATGAGATTGTTGGGATTGAATGACCTTGAAGGGTTATGGTCGAACAAGGAGGAGTTTTGGGAGAATTAAACTTGGTGATGATTTCGGGAAAAAGTTTTAAAGGGACTCTTACCTTTTTCAACAAACCTATATTTTCGGGAAAAACATTTTAAAAGAGACTTCTTACAAAGACAGATTTATGGGAAAAGTCTAAAAGCCTTCTTTCTTTTTCAATAAAGATATAGAGATTTCAAAACAAAGTTTTATTAAACAAAAGTCTATCCTTCTCTTTTTCAACAAGGGTATAGAGTTTTCAAAGCAAATGAAGGTTTCATTTAAACAATAAAAAGAGTAGTGCATGCTCATTTCGGGGGTAGTTTGCGAGTACATTCAAATGTACTCATATTGGTTTCGTCCCTGGCTATTGTCTTAGCCAGGTTTGAAGAGGAGCAGTTCGAAGAGAAAAAGGGCATTCACTGACGTCAATGCGAACTAGGGCGCTTACCAGTCAGCTGCATGTAGGGTTGGCAAATGACTTGGGCTCCACGTTGTTTGGTGATTTCCGCTGCAAGTACCTGTTGAAGTTATGGCTTCAATCAAGTAAGTAAGTTCATTCGGTATTTATGGGTGTTCTGTGATGCCAATTCGAGTTATGTGCAACAACGGACTGATCACGGGATTGTTGCAGGAAACATAACGAGTATCTCGGATAGCTAATCCGGGGTCCTCACAGACTTGGTATCAGAGCCATCCTGACTGTAACAGACCTTAGTTAGCATGGACGTTAGTTAGGAAAGAAATATTTTGTTAAAAATATATTGTTACCAAAAACATAATTTTTATCTGAGGAAGTCCAAAAATACCTTCCACTCTTCTCACCTTCTCAAATATTTCTGAGACTCATCCCTCTATTTTAAGATTTTCTAAGGATTTCTCTACTCCCTCTTACCTGTTCAAAATACTTGACGATGAACCCAAGTGAGACCTAATTAGCTAGCACCTACAACCAGAAGCTTCCATCCCAAGTACTCAACATTCCACATCGAGGTGATTGATCTGCAAATACCAAGATTGTCGAAGTCAACCAAGCAAGAGACCTTCGAAGACCTCAACTCAACATCAACAATTTTACTCAAGTTGCAACTTCGATAATCTCAATTCCTCCCACTGAAGCCTAAGGTGACAGAGTGAAAACTTCACCAACCATGTCTAACCGAGACCATAGGATAAACCTGATAGGAACCTTGGTTGTACCACCCGACTACCACGAGTATTAGACGTCCGTTGGTACTAAAGGTACCTTGTGTGTTGTTTGTTGGTGTGCTTTACTCTGGTTGTGTGTTGTTGTTGGTGAGTCCTCTGTTTGGGTGTTGTTTTTCTTGTGCGTTCACAATCACGCCTTGATGGCAACACAAAGTAACCCAAAATTCTATTTTTTATAAAACTCCTTTTGTCACCCAACAAAAACTAATTTTGACCTCTTCGCCACAGTTGCACTTTGTTGCATATGTAACCCGCTTAGGAAAATCTTTTCAAGATATTTTCCTCTTATCCAAACCGTCTCCAGATAAGAACTGACAGTTTCGCAAGATACAAAAGACCCCTGATCTTTAACCAATAGCCTGAGATTTTTGCAACCTAACCGGCAAATCAGATAATGGCCTTCATGCACCATCTGGAGCAAGTGCGTTAAGATCTCGAAGGAAACTACAATTTTACGCCAACCTCGTGAAGACACGAGCCTTACCCCGAAAAATTTAACTTGTGAAGTTACAAGAATACTACACTAACTTATCGTATCTAACTTTAGATTAACATCTAACTCGAGTCCACGATAGTACCTACTAATCTTCTAGGACTACAAGCCTTGACAAGAGACAAGGACATAAGGAGACCCATTTAGAATCGGTAACTAGGAGAACTCAAGGAGTGTAGGAGAGTTGCTATGAAGATTCGAGCTCAGAGACCGCAAGAAGGAGGAACTGCGACAAAGAGACTTTGAAGAGAGATTTCTTAAGTTGGCAAGGAAGTAATTAATATACCAGACTATCCTTGAGTATTTGGAAACTCATATATCCGAATCTACTATTATAAATCTCTCTAGAAATAGTGTGATATTTTAATGTTCGTGTTATATAGAAGTAGTTTGGTAACAAGCCTCATGAACTTGTTAACAAATCGCTTTTATATGCCCAAACAATTGAGTGTCATATACAAATAATCGGAACGTCAGATGATCCAGTACATCTCAGCCTCTGGAATATGAAAAGTAGTTTGATGACAAGACTACCTACCTTGTTAACAAATTCTTCTTGTATGACTAAGGCAATTCGATGTCATAAAGGACACCCACATTCTCATACAACTGACTAATGGAAAGCTTTGCCGGACTAGTGGATGTCTTCACCGCAGGGTGAGGCAAATGATGATGGAACTTAAATAAAGGACAATAATAATTTTCTCAAAGCAAGTGTATAACTTAAGAAATGTTCAAGTTCTAAGTAAGAAAATCACATGAAGATTTATAGTGTTTCCTCAAGGATATGATTTCCGAAAACAAGAAAAGAAACAGGTACCCTTTTGAAAAACAACTGGTGCGAAGGTTCCTCACTAACTTTTCTAGGGACCATTAAGACGTGCCAGTGGACGACTCAAAACTAGTTGGTAGAAAGGAGGCTTTAGGAAGATATAAGGGTGTTGAATTGAAAGTTATTAGCCAAAAGTATCTTGGTGAGATCAAAATTTGGTGGATGCTGTTGGTAATATCAAAAATTTGGGGTTTAGAATAGAAGTGAAAACTTGGAGTGGATCGATAAATTAATTGGGATTGGACAGATGATATATTTGATTAATACTCTGGGGCTAACCAGTTGTGATCCCCAACCATTGGTGGTTATCTGGAGCTAGAAGACGTGACCCTTGATTTAAGGGTTAGAAATAAAGGTGAAAGTTATTGGATTTATAGGAAGCACTTGCTGATAAATTGATGTTTGGATTGGTTAGAAGCAAGTAAATTAAGAAGAGTACTCCGGTGTTGGAATGTTTAGGGTGATTCCTAGCGCAAGTGACCTTGTACTAAATTCTTATGGAATTATAAGAAGTGGTCAAAGATGAGTTAGCAAATGAATAGATCGTTGTATGCAAGAAATAATTGGTGGAGGATAAGTGAATGTTTATCGGATTTTAGGAATCAATATGACTTGGTCTAGTAGCAAGACATTCTAGGTGACCGTAGCTTTCAGAGCTTGTCACGCTCTGTTTGGATTATTCTTAGAAAGATCTTTTATCTTTGATTAATAGATCAAGGCCCAAAAGTGTTGAGATAAAATTTGGATTTGGTTAGAAAGTGGGGCAATTCTTGATGGATGATCACATGATTGCTGGATGCTTTATTTAGCTTTGATGATATGGTCATGGGAAAATGACCACCCGAAGGAGTCAGATAATATGAGAGATGCCTATCTGGGAAGAAAAATCAATCAAGAAATAATTGGTGGACCACTATGATTTTTGTGATAGGATGTAATGGGAAGACTATGCCTGAAAGGTTTGATGGGTATCAGATAGATTGAACTAGGCTTTGATAAAGAGTTTATGCCCGAAGAAGATGATGGTGGATTAATAACTTTAGCTGGGGCAAAAGCCATGATTCAATTAACTAGTTGATAGTAGTGGCCTTACCAGAGATGCTGGAATGGTATTATGAAGATTCGAGAATTAGAGGCCTATGTAAAGTCGGTTGTTTGGATCCTAGGTATAAAAAGATTGATGTTCAGAATATAGCACCCAACTCCCTTGAAAACTAACTTAAGCCCCTAAACCAGAAAGTTTTCCCGGAAACCCTAACTATTCGGGTGCCCTCGAACTTACTTGTGAAGATCCCTGCGAAGCTTCGTGAATACTCAGAACCAAACAAGTCTTTCAGGACAACCCTTTTCCCGCAAGCCGAAGGAAGAAAAGCGTGAAGAAAATCTACCGGAAGTCACTAAGAAAAATCAAACAACGGAAGCACCTGCTGTGGGCAACATCAACCACCAAGAAAGTCCAGACGCATTTAGAAGTTTATAACCTCCTTCTTCTAACTAGAAACCGGAGAGAGTCGAGTACATAGGCTCGACGCATCCTGAAAACAACGCGTCCTCATCTGTGACACTCGTAAGGAGAAAATATCAGGAAGTGATATCTGCACCGACCCCAAGCACCGAGGAGTGACACCCAAGACGAAGATCGTCGAGCTACCTCGGAAGAACAATGTCTCCAAGTCAACTCCAGCTGCAACCTTCGGGATGAACCTTCAAGACCCCTTTTTAAGGGCGGAAGACCTGCAATAGGTATACAAGAAAACGTTAATAATTAGTTCCTTGCGCCCTAGCCTTGTAGTATCTGGAAAACAGCCAACCACGACTATCCATCGGAGTCGATCGTTAAGTCAACCCTATCGTCAAGGATCTGAACTCAGCACATAAGTTATCTACAAAGAAAGCCTCGCAGCATCAATTTCTCAAGATCCCACATGGCAACCTCTCTAGAGAAGCAACGACCTCGGAAGTAGCCAGCCCAGACCCGTGCCTTCGTGCTCCCCTGTTACCACCGGGCAAATCTCGAGGACGACATTTATTTTTAAGGGGGGAAGAGCTGTAACATCCCAAATTTTGGAACTAAGAAAAACTTAGTTTTACAAGACCCAAAATTCAGAACCAACAAAACTTTTTGAAATAATTCACTAATGGTTGTGGATTCCTTCCCTGTGCTATGTTGAACCTTGTGTGACTTGTTGTTCAAGTGTTTGACTAGTAAATATTAAACCTAAGACCTCAACCAAGGTCAAAATATTATTAACTTTGGTAGTCATGTCATGACAAGAAAAATATTCCATATATCTTTCCATTCTTATTTTGGCCAACTCCATTTCAATGATACTTGGTTTGTCAACAACCAAAACTAATACCAGTATTTCAGAAAGTAAAAGTATTTCCAAAACTATGTGTTCCCAAAAATATGGAGATCTATATCTATCTTTTAACCTTGATCTTTTGCATGTGTAAGCAACTCCTATTTTATAAACTCCTATGTTTCCACTCCAATTGAAAATAACTATAGTGGGAAATATATTACCCCACCTATTTCCCTTTATTAAAACTCTTGCAAACTATTAAGTTATGAGTTGATATATTCCTTAAAAATCGTCTTGTCATAATTGAGTTTGATCATTTTTACAAAATAGTATTGTTAATTATGGGAATGGTGGTGTGATTAATTCATGTGGTTTGATTGGTGTGATCTTAGTTGTGATGTTGATATTGTTGTGTTTGTTGCTTGTGAGGGTAATTCCTCAGTTGTGCTTAATACTAAAATACAACACACTTGACAACAAATTTGGTATGTGACTTGAATAAAAACAAACCCTCTAGAATTATTCACACCTAAGTTGAAATCCTAAATTAAGGGAAATGACCTTATTTAAATTCCCTCTATATCTATTCCTCTATTCTATAAAAACAATTATATTTTCCTTATTCTAGGAATGGGATGAAATAATAATCATCTCAGCTCCCTCTCACTCATTCAACCAAAAAGGAAATTAAGATCATGATGAAGAAATGATCTTAAATAAATTATTTCCTCCCTATTTCTCTATTTCTTTCAAACAAATATTTTCTCCATGAAAATATAACTTAATTGAAGTTACCATATTTGTCAAGAAAGTTCCAAAAGTTCAAAACAATATTTTATCACTTGCTTTAAAATATTAAAGAAATGTTAATTTAGTTTTACCAAAAATGATTTATTTAAATCCTATGAACAAAAATGGTTCAAAACATTTTATTTTCAAACATCAATTTTTGTGGAGCTTCTACATGTATATGGGAGGCTACCTGAATTTTCTCAAATTTTTGTAAAATGTTTCAATACCCCAAATAAATCCCTGAAACCCTACTGGTTTTAAAAAGGAAATAAAAGAAATAGAAAAGGACCTATCTGTGACGGGAAAAAGGAAGTCAGGGGCCTGTTTGCCAAATCTTCATCGTCTTCCTCCCGCACGGCATGGCGCCGTGTTCTTCGCAGCCGTGTCGCGCAGCCCGGGCCCCTCCTCTCTACTCCAAGGCGAGGAGAAACACGACGCCACACCTCTCGACCCCTCTCCTCCGCGGCCGAGCCCCCTTCTCCCTCGCTGTCCCCCAGCTCTTCCCCGACCGCACGGCCAGTGCGTCAATGCCGGCTTCGATTCCCGCTCCCCTCTGCACCCCCGCACGCACCGCCTGACCAGACCGCTCCCCTACCTCGCCCGGACCCCCCAGCACGCTCGTTTGAGCTCTAGCTCCTCCGTTCACCCAGGCCACGGTGCACCACTTCCGCCGGCTATTTAATCCCCGCGCCCGAGCTCTCTCCCTCGCTCCTCACACCTCTCTGCGCCGCCATGAGGGTAGGACCACGCCCGTAGAAGCTCGCCGTCGAGAAGCCGAAGCAGAGGAAGCCACCGAGCTCGCCGTCACCAATTTAGCCGCCCCCAAGCTTCGCGGACCCCGCCATCCTCTCTCCTGGGATCCCCACGCTCTCCTCCGCCGTCCACCACGTCCCCAGAGCCCCTAGGTGAGCCACGGCAACTTCGCCTCCACCTCTGGCCATGGCAGCACCGCCCATCTGTAGTCGCCGCCGGCGCGCCTCCTCTCAGCCGTTGGATCTCGATCCAACGGTTGCATCACGATGCGATTTTTTTTCTATTTAATTTGAAAACCCAGAAACTCCAGTACTGGACCCGCCTTTAAAATTAAATATCTCGAGATTTAGGAATCCAAATAAATCAAACTCAAATGTTCTGGAAAGCTAATGAAATTCTTTAACTCACCAAAGTGGTTTCATCTCATTTAGATTAGTAATTAAAATGTGCTATTTAAAATGCCACAGAAGGTTTAAAACACCATATGAATTGTTTCTGGAGTTATATTAGTCCAAATGACATGAAACTAATTTTGTTAGCTTAGTGTTGTGATCACTTAGCTCCCCTAATTTTTGTAGATTTAATTGAGCGTTATTAATTATTTGGCTTTAGATTAAACAGTACCAAACCTCTCTGGACTAAAACAATTATAGAACATGATTGGTTAATCCAAATGAGTTAGGGCCAATTTTGCTAGATCAAATTTAAGCAATGTTAGTTACCCCTAAAAGGAATTAATTTTAGGAGCAACAGAACTTAAATGTTAACTAAAACTTGATTAATAAGTTTCTGAATTAAAACAATTATGTTTGGAGTTTAATAACTCCAAATGAATCAAACCCAATTGTATTATCTTCTACACATCAGTAGCTTTCTATAGAATTTTAGTTTGTATTTTTGTGATCAACAGAACCCAAGTTATGCAATTAAACTTGTACCACTAGTTTCTGCCATATTTAAGACATCACTAAATAATAGTTAATTAAATTAAATGGAAACCAAAGTGTGTTGCTTTGTGTGTGCAGTAGCTATTGGTGATGCTTATGATTGTTATGTTGTGATGATTGCTTGAGTAGTTTAGTGATTGTTTGTATTGCTGTTTGATGTTTAGACGAGAACATTGTCGGAGTCTACGAGGAGGGGGAATACTTTGATCAACAAGCACAAGAACCCAAGAACTTTGCCGAGCAAGGCAAGCTACTCTCTGAGCTTGCATTTATATACACCAAGATGGGAATTAAATCTAGTCATCTTAGTATTAACATAAATCAGAGCATAGCATTATGTTTCATGACATGAAGTTACAATAAGAACATGCTAGATCTAGTCATGGAGTAGTGGCAATGGTCACACCCACATCTCCGGTAGCAAGGTATTTTCTTTATCCCTAGTGAGGCAACAAAGTAAAGTAAAAACCCAAGTGGATCGCGGAACTTTCTCTCACGTTCACCGCACTAGCCACCTCCCGTTACTCCAACTAAAGCACACGTTCCCCCTCACACGCTCTCATACACTTGCTTGATCAAAACAAGTAAACAAGAACGGGGTACATAATATGCATCTACTTTCATAACTGAAACAAAACTATTGCAATCTCAAACATATATTAACTCATATAAAGATCCACCACAAAGGTATTACATAGATGACCGTAATCATGTTCAGCAGCTCATACGGTACTAATTAGTGAAGCTCAAAGAGAGGAGAGATACATAAGCAACTTCCATAAACCCATAGTCCAGGGGTGGACTACTCCCTCTTCATCATGGAGACGGTGGAGAAGTTGTTGGAGGAGATGGAGACCACACCGGCAGCGCCCGCCGGAGATTTCCCCCTCCAATCTGCAGCTCCAGGTCTCTGTTTCGTGGTTTCTGTGTTTTTGCGGCGCTCCTCTCCGAAGGGCATCGGGGACTATTTTTATAGTCGGTTTTAGGTCAAGACGAAGGTTCTGGAGAAAAGATCGACGGCAACGGAGCCACGAGGGCCAAGTTGGTGGGTCCCACGTGGCCAAGGAATCTGGCCGCGTGGGCCACCCTCTTTTGGCCTTTGGGCCTCCGCTTGTTCGCTTCCTTCGCTCCCACGCTTTGTTCCTTCCAAAAACTGATGCTCGTAAATTTCCAGGTCATTTGGACGTCGTTTGGGTCCCTGAAACATCAAAATATAGAAAATAGGGTTTTCTGCCTGTGCAGGGTTAATGCCAGAAAAATAGGGAAACAATGAAATATTCCCAAAATCAATATAAAACAATGATATAACCCTTATATGATGCAAATATGATTGAAATATCAGTAATATAATGCAAAGTTCATGTATGCATTTTACATGCATCAACATCCCCAAGCTTAACCTATACTCGTCCTCAAGTATGAAGGTGATAAAACTAACATGGACTTGGCAATTTAATACTATCAAAGGATATCAAAGATGATTACTATTGCTACAAACAGTCAAATGATTCATTCTTCAAAGGAATAGCAATATGCAAGATAGATTATGAAGTGATATCAAATATTCAATGTAAGGATGTTCAATGATAAGTTCACAAAGTGTAACATAGAAGAAAGTACTATGGACCAAATGTATATGTTGTAAGCTGGATGTTGTGAACTCCTTGATGTGATGTTCGTGTTATATAAGTGTGGTTGTCTTGTTTGATCTGTGCAAAATATTTTCCATATAATCCTTAAGTAAACAACCACTTTGCGAAATCGTCTTTTCCCCTTGTTCGAACCTTTTTGCCTTGCCTCTTATACCCGGTGTGCTTCAGGATGGTGGACACTCGTCGCACCAGTTCAGATGGAGGACCACCACCACCACCAAACCCGACCCCTGCCCAACTTCTTGCGCTTATCATGGAGGAACGCCAAGCTGCCCGGGAGGAGCGTCAAGCTCATCACGCTGCCCTACAGCAGATCGCTGCCGCCTATCTCAACAACAATAACAACAACAACAATGGTGGCAATGGCAATGGTGATGGAAACCAGCGATCCACTTTGAGCGATTTCCAGAAGACCAACCCACCTACCTATTCCAAGGGACTTCACCCACTGGAAGCCGATGATTGGCTTCGCACCATTGAGAACAACCTGGAAGTTGCTGCCGTGGGAGAACCTGAGAAGGTGCTGTATGCAACCCACTATCTTGCTGGACCTGCACGAGCTTGGTGGGAAGCTACCAAGGCTCTCCAGCAAGCTGGTCATGTTATCAACTGGGCTGAGTTCCAGGAGAAGTTCCACAAGAAGCACATTCCCGGCGGACTCATCGAGAGGAAGAAGGATGAATTCCGCAAGCTGAGGCAGGGAAGTAAAGATGTGGTCGGTTATCTAGATGAGTTTACCGACTTATCTCGGTATGCTCCTGATGACATCGACATAGAGAAGAAGAAGATGGAGCATTTTCTGAATGGACTTCATGATGAACTGTAGTGTGCTTTGGTTATCCATGACTTCTTTGATTTGGAGTCACTTGTGGACAAAGCCATCCAGCTGGAGACCAAGCGCAAGTCTATGTTTGAAGGTCATAAGAGGAGGATGAATGCTCAGGAAGGTTCGAGCAACCAGAAGCCTCGTATCTTTCAGCAAACCCCCAAGCCTGCTTATCGACCACCACAAGCTCCACGCCCCAATTTCCCTAACCGCCCAAACAACTTCAACCGCCCCAATGACAATAACCGTCCCAGAGCAAACTTCAACAACTTCAACCGCAATGCCAATGTTGTCTGCTTTGAATGCGGCACTAAGGGTCACTACTCCAGAGAATGCCCCAATCCTAAGAGGAATGTTTAGCGCCCCAATGCACCGGCACCGAACAATGGCCAAGGCCGTAATGGAAATGGCAAGAATGCCGCACCCCGTGGAAATGTTGCTGTTGCCAAGGGTCGTCTACACCACATCAATGCTGAAGAAGCCCAGGAGGCGCCAGATGTTGTGCTGGCTACGTTCCTTGTCAACTCAGTACCTGCAACTGTTCTGTTTGATTCTGGTGCTACCCATTCCTTTGTTACCCAAGAATTTGTTGCTAAGGGAGGTTTAGTTGGGAGCCTCTTACCCAAACCTATGGTCATCCAAATCCCAGAATCCACCATAGAGACCAAATTGTTTTGCCCCGACGTTTCCCTTGAGATCAAAGGAGAAAAGTTTCCAGTCGACTTAATCGTTCTGGGAACCCAAGGCATAGATGTTATACTTCGTATGAATTGGCTAGCCAAGTACCGTGGTCGAATAGACTGCGCCAGAAGAGTTGTATCCATCACCACCGACAAAGAGGTCGAAGTGGAATATGTGTCCAAAGCTAGTCCAAAGAAGAGTTAAGTGTTGATGGAAAGTGTCATATGGGCAGGATCCTATACTAGCATGAGCAAAGGACAGGCTAGGGTCGGTGACTCAACTTCGCATACACCTTGTATGGCGGGACGTGGCTGACACGATGAGTTATCGGATGGATGTGAGAAAAGCGTGCTACCTCTGCAGAGTGTAAAACTATTCGAATAGTCGAGTCCTCGGAAATGGACAGTTGGAAGGCTGTCCTAAGGCCATGTGCAAGTTTTGAAAAGGTTTGAGTTTAAAAGAGAAATGAAGTGGAGAATGTTTCATACACCTATACCAACGGATCGGTATGAGGTTGTTGGAGGCAGGTGGACCATGACGGGCTATGGTCGGAAAAAAGAGGAGTTTTGGAGAAACAGATAAAATGGTGATTTTATTTAAAGATAGTTATAAAATTCTTCTTACCTTTTTCAATAAAGATATAGAGATGTTTTAAATAAATAAAAGTCTGAAATTAAAATAAAACTAGTGCATACTCATGTTGGGGTAGTTTGCGAGTACAATCAAATGTACTCATATTGGTTTCGCCCCTAGCTATTGTCTTAGCCAGACTTCGAGCAGCACTACGCCGAGGAGGAGTATGGCGACTTCTACGCGAACTAGGGATCTCCATAAGTCAGCTGCCTGTCGGGTCGTTGTTAGGATGTGATGTCTACTACGCTGTAGCTTCCGCTGAATATTTTGGTTTGGCCCATGAAGGCACCTATGTAAGACTTGGTCTAAATGAACATTTATGTAAGACTTTAATTCGGTATTGTAATGGATGCAAACTTCGGTATTCAGTTCAGATTATGTGCAACGACAGACTGATCACGGGATTGTTGTGTTAAGCTTAATCGGGTATTTCAGATGGCTAGACCGGGGTCCCCACAAATATGAGGAGAGTAGTGTGTATGATATGTTGCTAAAACTCCTTTAAATCCCGGTGTAAAATAAGGAGAAAATGATGCAACATATAATGTTTATTGTCTCTTTGGTAACTCACATGAGAAAACTTTAGAAAGGAAAACCCAATAAGTGAGTATAGAGAATAATAAATATGCCCTGTATACTTTCTTTAAAACCCCGGTGGGGAAAGCAGAAAGTATGACATATGATGTTTGAAGTTCTCCCCCAAAACCCTTTGGGAAAAATGTGAGGAGAATTGTATTTGATATGTTGTTAAAACTCCTTTAAAACCCAGTGGGAAAAGTAAGGAGAAAATGATACAACATATACTGATTATTGTCTCTGTTAACTCAATATGAATGAAATCCATAGAGTTTAGAGGACAATAAATATGTCGTGTATACTTTCCTAAAAACCCCGGCGGGGAAAACATAAATTATGACATATGATCCCATGTTGATACTACCTCATTAAAAACCTTGATGAGAACCTGAAAAGTAAACTCATAAAGGGAAAAGGAGTGTAATATTATGCTTTGAACAAGATTAGTTCAGGAAGATATACTCCCACTGACTCTTGCAAATCCCGAAGCCATCGCATACCAATCCCATGAATCATTTCTGGAATGTTATAATTGGTAGAGACTTGGTTAATAGATCAGCGAGATATCGCATGATTTTAACTGCAAAATGTTTATTCCCGACTCGTCATGAGTTTATGGGGATAAAACAATTTAGCGCAATATGCTTAATGGTATTGCTCTTTATGTAACCTGTTTTGCATCTATGCAACATAAGCAACATTATCTGTGTAGATAATTATAGATGATTCAAGAGAACCAACACCACATGACTAATGTATGCGGTTTATCATTATGTGAAGCCACACGTGTTAACATGAAGCATTGCATCTCAGAACGATGGTGGTAGTATAGTCACCAGAGTCTATTTGAAGACATCAATGGAGTGACAGCTCTACCATGTATGTACACATTGTAGGATCATGTAAGTAGCCAATATCAGTGTCTAAATTGGAGTCCAGATTTCTCTGAAATTGATACAATATGTCGAGATATTTTGTGCCTTGGAGATATCGAAAGATATCCTTGATTCCTAACCAATTATCTTGGTAGGTCCAATGGCACTAAGATATGGAACTTTACGTGCCAACATCTCTTCTCCATCTTCCCATGGATCTTTCTCTATGTCTAGAGATCGAACAATCCCTAGGAGATGGACATGACTTGTCTATATCAAGTTTCTCCAATTTTCTAGATATAAGCATCTTGGTGTACCATAATACTTGAGTGAAGGTGCTCAAGTTGTAGTCCCAAGCACTATTTGGGTTTATCCAGATTCTTCATCTCAAATCCATCTTTTAGATGATCACGTGGTTCGTCATTTTAGGAGATATACTTATGTATGACAAACACACATGGGTGGTCATCATATAGGAGTGACCCTTGTGAATAAGGAACTTATTATGTCGGTTGTACCAAAATGTACCGACAACAATAAGCCATGAGGTGACTTATTGATTATTACACAATATATATATATATGTTGCATTTGAGTTTCGATTCAGACAGAGGTTACATCGGGAACCATACATGTTTGAATCTAGTGACCCATGTGGATATGTGGTCGCTACATTTATCAACTACCGATAGATGATTTTGTACTGCCAATGATATATGTATCAGAAAGAGATTCCACTCATGTCTGGAGAGTAGGTCTTGGATCTCTGCGGAAACCCGACCTTAAGCTACAAGCCTTGCTTTCTCACCACCTTGTATTTCTCATTCTGTTTCTAAAAGAAAACACATTGAATAATCCCATAGGGAATTCATTTGGAAGAGCGAGGCTATATCTGCTTGGATTGCATCCTTTGATGAGTTCAGTCCTAGCAAGTGCGTTCACACTCTGCCATGGCCATGGTCTTTGGATCTGAATCATTGTGAAGGTTGTTTGCAATCATACAAGAGATGTTTGTCGATAGTTGTAGGCTTTGGTTATATGATTCTCCGGAATCGATATAGTTGGAGTGAATATCATGCACCCTTGATGACTCTTTGTGATTTCCAATACGCGTGAGTCTAGGTGTTCCGATGTCCCAGCTAGTGTGTGCAAGCTGGAGCTGGGGTTGTGGAGGTTTCCCTTCCACTGGGTGTATACTACCCATTAGGTGTTCATCAACGCAAGGTCGACTTGCATTTACTGATTTAGAGGTTTTATCCTCTATTTCCTTTGTTGCTTTGCGAAAAGCTGAATCTGGGTTAGTGGCCGTACTACTCCCCCTCTTTTTATAAAACAGGGAGTTGAGTGGTTTTTATTGGTACCTCCACTCTTTCGGGCGCATTTCTAGCCGGACTAAAGGATTTTGTAACACCTTTAAGATCAGTAAATCAACCTGGCAGGTTATTTGAATGAGTTGCAAATTTGTGAATCCGAACATAGAGTGCAGATTCTTGGGTACGTGGGTATGAGGATGAACGTGAAGTCCCAATTGATTTCTTGGCATTCGAAGTGGTACTTGAAATCTCCCCCTAATGCCTGGAAATAATCCTCCTTAAATATAAGCAATCAACGTACTGGGCTATGAATACATCCCTTATGAGGGGTTCAAGGTACTGGGTTATCGACGGATATCTGTACCCCACATAGATCCCTCATATGTGGGCCCATGATGTACGCTGCGGTGGTGAGATCGGTACACGTGAAGCGCTTCCAAACTTACACAGATGGGAAATGCTCGGAGGATTTCACGTATCAATTGCAGAGGGGAAGCACTGTTATATGAAGTTAGTCAGTAGCAGCATGTAAAACTGCATGACTCCAACGTGAAATTGGTAAATTACAATTCATTAACATGGGTTGTGTAATGAGAAAAATCCTTTTGATCAGAGACAAAGCCAAAAACGATTGTGTATGGACACAAAGAACATTGTGCTGAACTTCGATCCTCGGAGCCATGCACTAAATAGTGGAGGCACGTGAAGAGAATTCTACAACAATATTTGTCCATTCGAATTGATTTAATTCGATTTTTAGTCCAAACAATAGTTGGTTGGGACCACAAATATCACCTTGAATGTGTTCAAGAGACTGAAGTGATCACATTGGCACAATATATGCAAACTAAATGTCATGACTAGGAAAGTTTAGCTCATGCAAAACATGACCGATGGAATTGCATTATATGCAACATGTGCTACGAGTTGGATGTACGTGTAGTACAATCCAGACAATAGAGTGGGTATATTTTCATATACTTGTTCCACATCCATCGGATTGGCACTCATAGAAATCTATATATAGAATTGAAGAAGTTCCAATGTGGAAATCTTTATCATATATATATAATGTATACAATCTTATTTATATCAGAGTGTTGATACAATATCTATGTTCTATTCTGAAAACACAAATGGACATCAATAAAACGATAATTAAGGAGATAGTGGGACTAGTTTAAGCCTCCAAACACGTTAGTTGAGGCGTACTCAACCATCATGTTCTCCGTGCCTGGTGGGTCCTCTCACAGATGAAGAGTTACAGTGTTACTAGGTCCAGGAGGAACGTCTCGTGAACAACCACCTACGTTGGTGCCATATGGATGAAGGTTGAAATCTGCTTCAAACCTTTTCCCTTGAGGTGCTTTGCATCCCTGGGATTGCTGGTACAGAATGGCCAGATGCTTTGGGGGTCTTGCACTTGTTAGTGGGATGCTTGTAGCAACCACACTTATCGCATAGCTTAGTTTTGTCAAACTCGGGCTTTGCGCTGCCTTTCCCACGGTCTGAGTTTCTAGGCTTATTGTTCCGGTTGCTCTTTCGCTTACCATTGAAGTTCGAAGGCTTGTCGTCTAAGGCACCATCAAACTTTTTCCTATTCGCGACATTCATATGAACTTCAGGTAGAGGTTGAGAACCAACCGGGCGCTGAGAGCCATTCTTAGCGAGCAGCTCATCATGCTTTTCAGGCTGAAGTAAGATATGAATGAGACCGGAATAGACTTGGTAGTCGCGAGCACGGTACTGCTGTTGTAGGATCCTGTCAGATGAGGCATAGTAGACAGAGTTTTTTTATCTTGTCTGCATCAGAAGGTTCCTTCCCACAAAAGCGCGGTTTAGAACTGATCTTATGAACCTCATGATTGTACTCCCCGACAGACTTGAAGTCTTCGAGTCGAAGATGTGTCCAATCATGGAGTGCTTTAGGCATGACAACTGCCTTATATTATTCATATCTCATTTTGTGGGCCTGAAACAAGGTACTGGGGGATTCTTCCTCCAAGTACTCAGACTTGAGATCTGGATGAACATGGTGCCTTATGATGTACAAAGCAGCATAATTTTGCTCATCTGTCAGCGGCGTGACTCCAGCCAGGAGTGGAACATCCGGAGCCTAGATTGCACGCACTAACCCACGAGACGCAAGGGCGATCTTGATGTCCATGGCCCATATAGGATAGTTGTGGCCGTTGAGAGCAGGTGCATCAAACTCTCGAGCCATCGTTTACCTATATGTGTAAAACAGAGAATATTAATTTACATTTGCACTAGTACAGAACGACACATCCGATACCCCTCTATGGCAACGACATGAGTTAGGCGACGGAGAATCGCGCTTTCCGCGTGGCCGGTGCGTACAAACCTGACCTGGCCCGCCTACATTGGCAACGGACCCTTTCCAATCTCCGTCACTTATTATATTGGCAACGGTTAATAAAATTGTCCATTTCCAATATTTCACTCTGTTGGGGGGATAATAACCCGGTATACTCATGACCAAGGAAGAATCAGTCGGACGGCCCAAGGCCTGGTCCGAGTGATGTGTACAAGATATGGGCCTGGTTATAGCTGGGCCAATATGCCTAACATGACTCGTCTCTAGAAGGAAGGACCTAGAAGAACTGGAGTCCGAGTGAAGGAAGGAACCGGGTGACTTGGAGGCCACGGAAGGTCAAGAAGAACCTAGAGTAGGACTCCGGGCTCGTATGTAACTCGGTATTCATTGTAAGTTCGGGAGACCCAGCGTCTATATAAACGGGCTCCCAGAACATAGATAGACAAGTCTTAAGCCCTAGTTTGATATCACCGCTATCAAGCGAAACCCTTGTAACCTGTCTCGTAACCCGGCTCTGTTGTCGTAGCCGAGTTATCGAGACCTCGAGATCAATAACATAGAAGCAGGAAGTAGGTCTTTATCTCCAATGGAGAGGCTGAACCTGGGTAAACCCTTTTTCCCCAACGAGCGTGACAATCTCCTGAAGGACCAAGGCGCCTTGCCCCAATCATCAAGTTACCCTATGGTAACATCTGCCGTGATAACCCCACGACAGTTGGCGCCCACCGTGGGGCCTGCGACCAAAGCTGTCCTCATCAAGGGAGAAGCTCTGCGAGGGATGGAGAACCTCGCGATCGGCGAGGTCAGGATGGATCGGCACGGAAAGCGCATCGTCGACGATTCCGGCTGGAAGGAAGAAGCAGATCTGCTGGAAACCGGCCGGGTGATCCCGTTCGGTCGGATCAACGTCTTCGTAGGTATGGTTAATGCAACTCAGCAAATTGATGACGAGGTTATGTGCGACTCCGTTTCAGGGGCAGCCACCATCGTCCAATCTGATGGAGAAGAGTCAGTCGGAACAGGAGGTTTCGAACATCAGTCGGACATCCAGGCTTGCGAGCCGGAGTGCCGACGCGAGGAAGATTTGGATACAGATACTGAATCGATCTTACCGTTGTTTGACGAGAGATTTGGGTACGTGGCTGATGAGGAAGATTATGAGTCGGAGCCAAGGACCATGAAGCGTGCTGCGGTGTACACCCTGATGAACCCAATGATGGGACAGAAACTTCAGTAAGTGAGGACGATGCCACGCGCGCGGCCAGAGAAAACAGAGAAAGAATTCAGCGTCATCCGACCTTTCAACCGGGTGATGGCTCGGAACAGCCGGTTTGATGGAAATTCCACCAGTTTTGAGGCCCTTGGACTTTGACACTGCAATAGTTACTACCCCAATCACACCAGATAACGCAGCAACCCGGGCGCAGCAATTGGATACGTTACGAATCACGCTGGAGAATCAACAGAAGGCTTTATTGGCGGAGCAGCAGCGCATGTTTGATGAGCAACAAGAGATAGAACGGGATCGAGCCCGTGTGGAGCAAGAAAGGTTAACAGTGCAGAATCGCCATGAAGATCTTACAGCAGTACATCAGAGGAGGCTCCAGACCCGGGTGATGCCAGGCATGACCTTAGATCCAACGAGATTGAACTTTGCATCACCAAACGGAGCTCCCAATGTCACTCGGCCTGAGCCAGCACCGGTTGGAATCGGGCATGGAATCATGGTTAGAGCAAATCAGGGAGGAAACGGGGTGCCACCCAACACTCGGGCTGGAGCTCAGCAAAATCAGAACACAGCGGCTGCGGGTGGTATGCCACCACCAGCAGATCGGTTCCACACGCCCAGTGGTCACTACTCAAATCCGGCTGATAACGTGTACGCAGCAACATTAGCATTATGCCGCATGCCGATTGATCAATCGCCAGAGGGAGAAGAAGCACGCAGGGCAATTGAGATGTTGAAAACCGGATCACGCAGCAGGGCAACATGCCGGATAAGAGTGGAGCGTTACATTCAACACCATACAATAGCCGAGTAACCGGAGTCATCACGGAGAAACACCGAGGCCAGCCGGATCAGGCGTCAGGAACGGACAGCAGAATCAAGGTCACCCGGCGCCGCAGCCTCAACGTTCGGGACATCAGCAGAGAGGCCAGCTCAGAATCAGCCGGCGCCGAGGCCGCATCAACCGGCCCCGGCCCAGTCTGTGGCCCAAGCGATTGTCAACAGTTCAAGAGCACGGCGTGCGGCGAGCGCAAACCCGGCTTTAGGTGTCGCCGGAGGAGCCGGAGGACAACCTGAAGCAGGAGTGATGGGCACGCACCAAATACCGGGTCAGGTTTGCCGTTAGTTTCTTCATTACTTAACCCGGTTGGAACTAAATGTCTTTCAGATGCTATTAAGAGTGAACCTTTTCCTGAGAAGTTTAAAGAGCCAAGCAAGGTGACGAATTATGACCCCAGCATGGATCCAGAAACATGGCTCAGCAGTTACGAGATGGCGATGAGTATTCGCAATGCCACGGCCAACTTGTGCGCGAGATACATGTACCTGATGATGAGTGAAGGAGCAGCAAAGTTATGGTTCAATGGATTACCCGAGAAATCTATCAATTCTTGGGATGAGTTGAAGGCATTATTTGTCAAGAATTTCAAGGGCACGTGTGAGAAGTTGTTCACTATAGAGGATTTGGAGCGATGTTTCCAGAAGAAAGGCGAGTCAGCGCGTCACTGGATGCGCCGAGTTACAGCCATCATTCACTCATCAAAGGGAATTACACCAGCTGCGGCCGTGTCATCAATGGAGAAAACCTGCAGATATGACCCGGTAATTCAGAAGATGGGTCGACTGAGGGCCACTGGCGAAGCAGAAACAATCACCATGGGGCAGCTGATGGAAGCGGCTCATAAGCACGCATCCACAGACAAGACCCGGGATGATGATGAAGATAAGGGAAAAGGAAACGTCAACAACGGAGGAAAGAACCACAACAACAACGGTAACAACAACAACGGAACAATAATCACAATGGTAACAATGGGAATAACTCCAAAAGGCAGCACGAGGGTGGTTCAGATTTGGTGGCAAACACAAACACGGGTATAACAAGTTTCAGCGGCGAGATGATAATTATCGAGGCAATAACAACAATGGCAATTACAGGGGAAATTTCCGAGGACCGGCTAACCCCCAGGAAGCATTCAACATGCCGTGTCCACGTCATAGTAGGAACGGTAAACCGGCAAATCACTCTTTGTCCCAGTGTGTTGATCTTCAGAGATGGAAGAACGAAGAGTTTGCCAGGATGAGTATGGGAGGAAACGGCCCGAGGCCGGGTAATGGAAATAACCCGGCCACGGACCACAAGCTGGAGGAAATAATGGAGGACCACCCGGCCCGGATAACGGACCAGCCGGGTTAGGTTTCCAGCAAAACCCCAAGGAGTTAAATCGAGGACAGTATCATATTACAGTTTCCAGCACTAGTCGGAGAGATCAGAAATTGAAGAAAAGAGCTGTCAACGCCGTTCTTCCCGCAGTTCCGAGATATTTGAAGTGGTCCGAGTATCCGATCACTTGGTCTAGAGAGGATCACCCGGCCCGAGTAGATGCACCTGGAGCGTTGGCTTTAGTTGTTGCACCTCAGGTTTCGGGTTATATTTTACACAAGGTTCTTATGGATGGAGGTAGTAGCATCAACATTCTGTATTGGGATACATTCATCCGGATGGGTTTCACAGCCAAACAGCTTCACCCTTCCAGTACTATCTTTCATGGTATTGTCCCTGGAAAGTCGGCAAGACCAGAGGGAACAATAACATTGGAGGTCGCGTTTGGAGAATCAAAGGATAATTTCAGGTCTGAGATGATTTGTTTTGAGGTGGTCAAATTGAAGAGCCCTTATCATGCTCTCTTTGGCCGCAATGTTTTTGCTAGATTCATGGCGAGGCCGTGTTATGTGTACCTAAAGATGAAGATGCCAGGTCCAAAGGTATTATCACAGTCAATGGCAGTCGTGAGTTGGCGTTACAATGTGAGGAAGGTGATGCTGTTATGGCAGAACAAGCCTGTGCGGAAGAGGAGTTGAATTACTACAAAGCTACCACAAACCCGGATGATGGGACAATTTTGAAGAAACCAATGACCGAAGAGAGGGCGAAATTCAAAGCGGCTCAAGATACCAAGATGATTGACTTCGTGCCGGGTGATTCGTCCAAGCAGTTCTCTATCGGGTCAAATCTGACTGACAAATAGGAAAGCGCGCTCATCGAATTCATCCGTGAGAATCGGGATGTCTTTGCATGGAAACCTAGTGACATGCCAGGCATACCGACTGAATTCGCTGAGCACCGCTTACATGTTGATCCTAAAGCAAGACCGATTAAACAGGGATTGCGCAGATTGAATGAGGAAAGAAGAAGGTTGTAGGAGAAGAGATAGCTCGTTTACTCGCCGCAGGATTCATTATGGAAGTGTTACATCCAAAGTGGTTGGCTAACCCGGTTTTAGTGTTGAAAAAGAACAATGAGTGGAGGATGTGTATTGATTTCACAAGTTTGAACAAGCATTGTCCGAAGGATCCGTTTGCGTTACCAAGGATTGATCAAATCATAGATGCTGTGGCAGGTAGTGATCTTTTGTGTTTCCTGGATGCATATTCAGGATATCATCAAATCAAGCTTGCAGAGGAAGATTGGGAGAAGACATCATTTATCACCCCATTTGGAGCTTTTTGTTACAAGAACATGACATTTGGACTGAAGAATGCTGGAGCAACTTATCAGAGGTGCATCCAGAGTTGTTTTGAGAAGCAGATAGATCGGAACGTGCATGCGTACGTTGATGATGTGGTGATCAAGACAAAGAAGGCTGAGACATTTATTGATGATTTGAGAGAAACTTTTGCTAACTTAAGGAGGTTTCAGATGAAGCTTAACCCAAAAAAGTGTGTGTTTGGAGTTCCATCAGGAAAATTACTCGGCTTTATTGTGTCCGAGCGTGGGATTGAAGCAAACCCGGAAAAGATAGCAGCAATCAATAGGTTGGGAAAGCCGACTGAATTGAAGGAAGTCCAGAAGATCACGGGCTGCGTGGCTGCGTTGAGTAGGTTCATATCCCGACTGGGAGAGAAAGCAATTCCTTTATACCGACTCTTGAAGAAGTCAGATAAATTTGTTTGGGATGAGGAAGCTGATAAAGCCCTGGAGACATTGAAGGAAACATTATCGAAAGCACCAATTGTAACAGCCCAAAGTTCGGAAACCTAAAAACCCGAGTAAAATTTTCGCTTTTGTGTTGCATTGCATCATGGCATCCAATTTCAACTTGCTAAACCACACACAAATGGTTTGGCACCAATTAAAACAAAATGCCAAACTTGCAATAACAAATCCCAAATCAATGGAAGTGTTCAAACTTGCAAAACAAATTTATCTTGACATCTTATATTTGTCAAGGAAGTTCCAAGAGCTCAAAATAATATTGTGCCCTTGATTCAAAATTTCTAAAGCAATAACCTTTGGAATTTGAGAAAAATGCTCTATTTTAAGACTATGAACAAATGTTGTCAAAAACATTTTATTTGGAGACACTAAAAATTTTGGAGCTACTAAATGTTAAGGGGAGCCTCCCCAAATTATTTCAGATTTTTTTATAAATTGTTTAAGTGCCCTAATAAATCATATTTGGCTGCTAGAATTTCAAAAGAAAAATGAAAAAGGACCGATCTGTGATAGCAGAAAATGGCCAGGGGGTTGTTTGTGAAATCTCTTTCTTCCATCTCTGTAGCGACCGAGGCGACGTGCTCGCGCCGCACTGCGAGCTCGCCATGCCCTCCTTGCTCGCCGGCCCCCCCTCTCTCTGCCACCACTGCAAGAAGAGCGAGCACCTCGCAGCTCACCTGCCCCCACTCCCATTCCCGAGTTTCCCCGTTTCCCCTCTCTCGATGCTCCCCACGAGCCCGTGACCTAGCTAGGTTGCCGCTGGCGCCTCGCCGTCGATTGGAGCTTCGCCGTCCAAATTGAAGGGCACCACTAGCTCCGTCGCATCGCCTGCACCTCCTCCGCCTGAGGAATCGACCGGAGACGCTGAGCATCGACCGCGCCATCTCCTTCTTCCCCGCAGCCGTCCGCGCACAGCCGAGTTTCGCGCCGCCGCCGTGGCACTGCTCCGGCCTCCTCGAGCCCCCGTACGCTTCCAGGGTGAGCTTCTGGTAATCCCCGTGGCTCTCCTTTCCCTTCCCTCTCTCTCTAAATCGCGCGCCACCGTCGAACCCAGTACGCCGGCGTTCGTCGTCGTTGTCCTCGTGCGACCGGCCTAGGCCGGGTGGAGGGCCGATGCTCTCTGGCCCATGGCCAGCCTGTCAGCCGGCCCAGGCTGGGTGGAGGGCCGGAGGACTCTGTTGCTAGGCCGGCCTGCCAGCCGGCCTAGGCCGGGTGTGCTGTTTTTTTTAGAGATTCTTTTTCTTTTCCTCTCCCTTTTGCGCTTGCTACCCGCTTCCCCCTCGCGCGTTAGGGACATCGACTCGATGATTCGACTACTTCATCCCCTCCCTCTCGAGTTCGTGTAATTAAAATGTTGTTGTTGAAAATAAATGAATTAAAATCATAAATTTAAAAGAGGGAATTAAAAATGCAATAACTTTTTATCGGGACTTCAGAAAAATGTGTTCGATATACCAAAATGTTCAGAAAAATATGAACCACCCAGAATCATCATCACCATGCATAATTGATCACAACTACAATAATGTACTTTTAGTAGCACTAGAATCATTAAGTTTTAATATGGGGTTATCCCCAAATAATGCAAATAATATAAAGGGGACCCCATTTAACTTGTTGTTCATGTTCAAAGCTATTAGGGTGCATTTAAAATGCCATGTCATCATGTGTTTGCGCATTGCAATTGTTAAAGCTTGTGTGGTGATTGAGTGTTCTTCCGTCGCTATGCTTCGATAGATCAAGCAGCCGGGGTTACTCCACAATACCCCGAGGATCCGTACTACCAGTACCCTGAACAAGGCAAGCGTAATCCCCCCTCTGAGCATATCTTATCCTATGTTTCCGCAAATATTTTCTCCACTATAATGTTGCATGTGGTTTCAAATGTCAATTTGCTTGGATTAGAGTATCCTATAGTTGCATTAAGATTCTGATGCCAATTACATGTTTTCCCTCCTACTATCCATAGGATTGTATTGTTGGCTTAAAATACTTAACTATGCAATGTTGATGCTTAGCCATGCTTAGTTAAATGCTTAGCCGTCCGATGGATACTTCATGTTGGAAACAGGTTTTTGAAGTGTTCAGATGATGGTGGAGAAATTGTGGTGACAGGTAATAAAATGCTTAAAGGTGGGGATGAGAGGCCACTTTGGTATAGTGGTGTTTTGTCTCACTCTCGCCGCCTAGGTGCGAGTTCTTTACCTCTTGAACAAAGAATGAGCGCGCTTCCTTTCGGTGGGGTATATGGAGCCCTCGTCGACCGACTAACTTGTGGCGGACTAGCCGAGGGTCCTCTAGTTTGGCTTTCCATTTGCGCGTGCGTTGAAGATGGTGGCCAAGACTGAGATGAGGATGGTGGTGTCAGGAAAATAAGTGGCCGCGGGACAGGGTGCTGGAGGTACCCCTTGTCCTACCGCCACTAATGATCCTGGGTTAGTCTCAGCCAAGGTAAAGGTTGTAACCATTCCCACTCTGCCGGCTTTCCCCGGAAGAGAGCTAAGCGTAGGCAATGAGCCGGGCGGTACCGAAGGTAAACACAGTGCACCCCTGCAGGGCTAAATCTTTTCGAAAAGCAGTGTCCACGGTTACGAACAACTTGGGAAAGGACGATAAGATCATAGAATAACTTGAACGGAATGATTAAAACCTGGGTACTAGAGGTACCACTCAAGAATGCCAGGTTGACTTCCTTGAGGGTGATTCGGGGAGGTGCCTTTGATGAACAGGTACAGTGGTTGATGATGGTAGATGTTGAGAAAAGTGATCAAGAAAAGAGTCACCTCTTACCCCTCTTGAAAACTATTCTGATTAGTCGATGCCATTGAGTTATGTTTTCATAAATAAAATCAGCTTTATGCAAAATAGCCATAAAACCTTGAAAGCCTCATCGAGCTAAAGCTCTGTATATAATCTTGCGAGTTCGTCGAACTCAACGTCGTTTGTTTTGTTTCAGAGGAGGACTTCACCGACCTCTAAGGTGGGTTCTTTGTGGACGTCGACGAGTAGTCTGGGGTTCCCAGGTGGCAGCTTGGGACATCCTAGAACAGCTGGCGCTGTGATGTTTATCTGTAGGCCTCTTAGGCCATAATTTGGTTCTTGTTGTTTAGAACATCCTAATTTGCTTCCGCATGTTGTACTGTTGGGTCTGTGACCTCTGGTTGTCATTTGCTATCTTTCTCTATTATAAGAGTTGAACTATATTGATTTGTGTCGTAGAGTCTGTGATGTGCTAGTTGTTCCACAAGTCTTGATCTCTCTATTATGCTTTGAGGGTTGAGCCTGTGTTCAGGCATCAATCGGGGTGTTGTGTTGCCGGTGATCAATTCCGAGCAACGTCTGCCAAAGGTTTTGGCCGGGATTGGTAAACCCGTAACCTCCGGTTGTATCGCTTAACGGTGACACTCAGCATCACTGTATAGCAGTCAGGTCGGGGTGCCACAAGTTGGTATCAAAGCAGTACTGCCTGTAGGAAACCTTTCTACTGGGCGATGTTGAGTCTAGTGTTTGTGAAAATTATTTTTACCCTAAAAATGAGTTGTGAAAACCATCTTAGGATTCTTTTTACTTCTTATCTGGTTACCCTCTACTCTCAGAGCAATCTTACCTCGATTTGACTTAAAGGTTTTACTTCTCATCTGTTACTTCAAAATTAGGAGAAATGGGGTTAGGTTCGACCTCTAGCGTTATGTGTCCAGTTGCTCCCGCTGCGTTGCCATCCGAAATTAACTCAGATGTTTCGACTGAGCCTAATCATTTGGTCATTTCTTTGGGTTTTAACCCAAGGACTTGAACATAAGGTCCCGGATTGTGCCAACTAGCGTGTGTTGAATCATATGGTTCCTTAACCATTTGCATCTCACGCTAGTAGCACATGATGCTGATCTTTGACCCAAGTTCTGTCTTGTTGATCCCTTGCTAGTTGTTACACAAAGCATTACCGTCCCTAGTCTGAGTACTTGAGTACGCTAATGCTAATGTCTCAACCATACCGAGGTGGATACTAACTACTTCCTTGTCAAATCTACAGAATGGCCCAACGTCCTCCGCTCTACCAAATCGAAGCCACCCCAGGGACCCATTCGACACCCTTTGATCGGCAGGAATCCCATACATCTAAAGATTCGCCCAAGAAAGCTAGAGACAAACTTAGGTGTTACCTTTGGAGGGAACGCGGACATCCGTACCGGAAGTGCCCCCTTAAGTACCCCAGAAAGAATGGACCACCACAAGGAAAGGCATGTAGTCAGTGCGGAAGGGGTGGACATCAGGCGAGTCAATGCCCCGACAGTTGCCCGCACTGTTTCAACGTGCATCCACTTGGCAATTGCCCAACCGCTAGCGCCACTTGCTACCTATGCGAAGGAAATGATCATGTTCTGGCTAATTGCTCTATGGAGTTCATAGTGGAGGCAGTAAAGGATGCCCATGAGAAGATTGCTAAGCATGCCAGGGAGATCCATTGCCCTCCTTAGCATGATTGGTTAGCCAATCAATAAGCTGAGTTTGACAGTGCTACCAAGTCAGTTGGCTCTGATGCACTCCCTCGGTCAAAGAGCGAGGTTCGTGCCGAAGCTCCCAAGACCACCTCGTTGTGCCTTGAAAGGCATGATCCTCTCTTGAACTCAAGATCCACCGGTATGTCGTGATATCCTATATGTGGATCGTGATATTCTGGAGGTCTTCCCAGAAGTATCGCCAGGTTGTCCCCAGACCGTGATGTTGAGCGTATGAGTAAGCAGGTTCTCTGAACAACTCCTTTCTCTAAGAAAATCGTGCTGGATGTCCAGAATTATTCGGTTGAGCTTAAACACCTTGGAGAGTTAGAAGATAAAAGCTCTATCCCGACATAGTTCCTTTTCAAAGGGATGTCTAGTCTGTTCGTGTCGAAGAAAGGTGGTACTTCCTTGGTGGAAATGCTAACCCCCCCCCCAAATCTTTTGATTTGAATTGGGCTATCGTCAAATCAAACTCAGACTGACCTACCTAAATGTGTTAGTCTGACCAATACTCATGCCCTGTTCCTATGACATATGAGTCTATCGGCTTGGAGTATCTGGATAAGTTTGTTGTTGAGCCCATCAACTACCTTCTTATCTTCTCCATGTTTGAGGAGATTCATAGTGGATATTGGGCGTTAGCATTGGAAAATTGTTGGAACTAACTTTGTGTCTTCACAAGGTATGTGTTCTGAAGTTAGAAGTGACTTTCCCTGGTTCACGTGCAATTGCTGAAAGATGTCGCCGTGGATCTGAGTGAATTGTCTGGTTCCCCGAAATCATCTCAACTTGATTGTGCATGTGTAGAACATTCTCGGAATGGTATGTCGTTACCTCCATCCCTTGAGAATCTCATCTATGCATCTAAGCCACTGATTGAATTGTTCCAGAAAGAGAGGAAGTCTGAGAACTCCTTTTGTCTTCGTTGGTGTTTCCCATCAAGAACTCAATCGTGTCCCGCTGCAAGATATTCAAGTAGGGCAGCTGTCTCCTGACAAGTTTCTAATACGCGAGTTCTGCAATCTAGTCTCTCCTTTGGAGTTTGACCTTGTAGTCCGACTCTTGGGGTTCTAGGAATGGTAACCCGTTGGTATGCTTTGCAAAGATTCCCTATTCATACCTGTGTAGTCTGAAGTATCTCTACACCTGACCAGATCTAAATCTCAATCAGGAACGATAGTTGGTGATCCTCAAGAAGCTTGTTCCCGACGTCTAGAAAATCAAGAAGTTTTTTCCGATACTAACGTTCCCGTGGTTTTTAAAGTGCTCTCGGTCTAGCTTCCGATCCTTCTCCAGTGATCTGAAATGCTCCTCCGTGAGGAAGGTTCTACTCAAGCCTACTAGTACAAGTTACCTCTTCATCTGTTGGAACCTGGTTCCGACACTCTCCCTCAGAGATTTAAGGCCTTGTGCAAAGTTCATATTCTCAACCTTTTGAGAAACTGTGGTCTGCCAACCGGAAACTTCTAATCAATCTTCCGTCACCCGCATGTGTCTCCTAACTATCAACTCATGGGATGCTTGAAGTCTCATCCTAGGATTCTACTAGGAGGTACTTGATCGTGGTATATTCACCAAGATCCATCCTCCCGGTGAGGTTTCCTTCTTTCCGATGGTGTACGTTGATAGTGACCTCGAAGTGAAGCCGATGAAGATGTTCATGATGCCCTCGGACAACCTCTTCAAGAAAGAAGCCAACTGGAGCGAGAAGATCGTGTAGTACGTAGTAACCCTTTTCTCTCTTTACTACTCTAAGAATCTCGGGACGAGATTCCTGTAAGGAGGGTAGAGTTGTGACAGCCCAAAGTTCGGAAACCTAAAAACCCGAGTAAAATTTTCGCTTTTGTGTTGCATTGCATCATGGCATCCAATTTCAACTTGCTAAACCACACACAAATGGTTTGGCACCAATTAAAACAAAATGCCAAACTTGCAATAACAAATCCCAAATCAATGGAAGTGTTCAAACTTGCAAAACAAATTTATGTTGACATCTTATATTTGTCAACGAAGTTCCAACAGCTCAAAATAATATTTGCCCTTGATTCAAAATTTCTAAAGCAATAACCTTGGGAATTTGAGAAAAATGCTCTATTTTAAGACTATGAACAAATGTTGTCAAAAACATTTTATTTGGAGACACTAAAATTTGTGGAGCTACTAAATGTTAAGGGGAGCCTCCCCAAATTATTTCAGATTTTTTTATAAATTGTTTAAGTGCCCTAATAAAATCATATTCGGCTGCTGGAATTTCAAAAGAAAAATGAAAAAGGACCGATCTGTGATAGCAGAAAATGGCCAGGGGGCTGTTTGTGAAATCTCTTTCATCCATCTCTGTAGCGACCGAGGCGACGTGCTCGCGCCGCACCGCGAGCTCGCCATGCCCTCCTTGCTTGCCGGGCCCCCCTCTCTCTGCCTCCACTGCAAGAAGAGCGAGCACCTCGCTGCTCACCTGCCCCCACTCCCATTCCCGAGTTTCCCCATTTCCCCTCTCTCGATGCTCCCCACGAGCCCGTGACCTAGCTAGGTTGCCGCCGGTGCCTCGCCGTCGATTGGAGCTTCGCCGTCCAAATTGAAGGGCACCACTAGCTCCGCCGCATCGCATGCACCTCCTTCGCCTGAGGAATCGACCGGAGACGCTGAGCATCGACCGCGCCATCTCCTTCTTCCCCGCAGCCGTCCGCGCATAGCCGAGTTTCGCGCCGCCGCCGTGGCATAGCTTCAGCCTCCCCGAGCCCCCGTACGCTTCCAGGGTGAGCTTCTGGTCATCCCCGTGGCTCTCCTTTCCCTTCCCCTCTCTCTAAATCACGCGCCACCGTCAAACCCAGTACGCCGGCGTTCGTCGTCGTTGTCCTCGTGCGACCGGTCTAGGCCGGGTGGAGGGCCGATGCTTTCTGGCCCATGGCCGACCTGTCAGCCGGCCCAGGCTGGGTGGAGGGCCGGAGGCCTCTGTTGCTAGGCCGGCCTGCCAGCCGGCCCAGACCGGGCTGCAGGCCGGGTGTGCTGTTTTTTTTAGAGATTCTTTCTCTTTTCCTCTCCCTTTTGCGCTTGCTACCCGCTTCCCCCTCGCGTGTTAGGGACATCGACTCGATGATTCGACTACTTCATCCCCTCCCTCTCGAGTTCGTGTAATTAAAATGTTGTTGTTGAAAATAAATGAATTAAAATCATAAATTTAAAAGAGGGAATTAAAAATGCAATAACTTTTTATCGGGACTTCGGAAAAATGTGTTCGATATACCAAAATGTTCAGAAAAATATGAATCACCCAGAATCATCATCACCATGCATAATTGATCACAACTACAATAATGTACTTTTAGTAGCACTAGAATCATTAAGTTTTAATATGGGGTTATCCCCAAATAATGCAAATAATATAAAGGGGACCCCATTTAACTTGTTGTTCATGTTCAAAGCTATTAGGGTGCATTTAAAATGCCATGTCATCATGTGTTTGCGCATTGCACTTGTTAAACCTTGTGTGGTGATTGAGTGTTCTTCCGTTGCTATGCTTCGATAGATCAAGCAGCCAGGGCTACTCCACAATACCCCGAGGATCCGTACTACCAGTACCCTGAACAAGGCAAGCGTAATCCCCCTCTGAGCATATCTTATCCTATGTTTCCGCAAATATTTTCTCCACTATAATATTGCATGCGGTTCCAAATGTCAATTTGCTTGGATTAGAGTATCCTATAGTTGCATTAAGATTCAGATGCCAATTACATGTTTTCCCTCCTACTATCCATAGGATTGTATTGTTGGCTTAAAATACTTAACTATGCAATGGGGATGCTTAGCCATGCTTAGTTAAATGCTTAGCCGTCCGATGGATACTTCATGTTGGAAACAGGTTGTTGAAGTGTTCAGATGATGGTGGAGAAATTGTGGTGACAGGTAATAAAATGCTTAAAGGTGGGGATGAGAGGCCACTTTGGTATGGTGGTGTTTTGTCTCACTCTCGCCGCCTAGGTGCAAGTTCTTTACCTCTTGAACCAAGAATGAGCGCGCTTCCTTTCGGTGGGGTATATGGAGCTCTCGTCGACCGACTAACTTGTGGCGGACTAGCCGAGGGTCCTCTAGTTTGGCTTTCCATTTGCGCGTGCGTTGAAGATGGTGGCCAAGACTGAGATGAGTATGGTGGCGTCAGGAAAATAAGTGGCCGCGGGACAGGGTGCTGGAGGTACCCTTGTCCTACTGCCACTGATGATCCTGGGTTAGTCTCAAGCAAGGTAAAGGTTGTAACCGTTCCCACTCAGCCGGCTTTCCCTGGAAGAGAGCTAAGCATAGGCAATGAGTCGGGCGGTACCGAAGGTAAACACAGTGCACCCCTGCAGGGTTAAATCTTTTTGAAAAGCCGTGTCCACGGTTACGGACAACTTGGGAAAGGACGATAAGATCATAGAATAACTTGAACGGAATGATTAAAACCTGGGTACTAGAGGTACCACTCAAGAATGCCAGCTTGACTTCCTCGAGGGTGATTCGGGGAGGTTCCTTTGATGAACAGGTACAGTGGTTGATGATGGTAGATGTTGAGAAAAGTGATCAAGAAAAGAGTCACCTCTTACCCCTCTTGAAAACTATTCTGATTAGTCGATGCCATTGAGTTATGTTTTCATAAATAAAATCAGCTTTATGCAAAATAGCCATAAAACCTTGAAAGCCTCATCGAGCTAAAGCTCTGTATATAATCTTGCGAGTTCATCGAACTCAACGTCGTTTGTTTTGTTTCAGAGAAGGACTTCACCGACCTCGAAGGTGGGTTCTTTGTGGACGTCGACGAGTAGTCTGGGGTTCCCAGGTGGCAGCTTGGGACATCCTAGAACAGCTGGCGCTGTGATGTTTATCTGTAGGCCTGTTAGGCCATAATTTGGTTCTTGTTGTTTAGAACATCCTAATTTGCTTCCGCATGTTGTACTGTTGGGTCTGTGACCTCTGGTTGTCATTTGCTATCTTTCTCTATTATAAGAGTTGAACTATATTGATTTGTGTCATAGAGTCTGTGATGTGCCAGTTGTTCCACAAGTCTTGATCTCTCTATTATGCTTTGAGGGCTGAGCCTGTGTTAAGGCATCAATCGGGGTGTTGCGTTGCGGGTGATCAATTCCGAGCAACGCCTGCCAAAGGTTTTGGCCGGGGATTGGTAAACCCGTAACCTCCGGTTGTATTGCTTAACCGGTGACACTCAGCATCACTGTATAGCAGTCAGGTCGGAGCGCCACACCAACCTTAGCTGCTCCAGCTCCCGAGGAGCCATGCTGTTGTACATAGCTGCAAATTCCCGAGCAGTTAGTGTAGTTGTTGTGGTGGAGCGAAAAGAAGAAGGAAAGGAGCATCTGGTTCAAAGGCCGGTTTATTATGTCAGTGAGGTTTTGACTCCGGCTAAACAGAGGTATCCGCAGTGGCAGAAGTTAGTTTTTGGCGTTTTCATGGCCAGTCGGAAATTGAAGCATTACTTTCAAGAACACCCCATTACAGTGGTGAGTGGAGCACCATTGGCAGACATTGTGTGCAATACTGAAGCTACTGGAAGAATTGCCAAGTGGGCGATTGAGATGGGTGATTATCACATCAAGTATGAGCCTCGCACAGCGATTAAGTCACAAGCCTGATTGATTTTGTGAACGATTGGACTGAGTTAAGCACGGCACCACCCAAGGCGCCGAGTTATAAGTCATGGGTTATGCATTTTGATGGATCCAAGCATATGAGGGATCAGGAGCAGGAGTGGTTCTCACTTCACCCAAAGGAGATAAGATGAGTTATGTTCTTCAGATTCACTTTGATTGCACCAATAATATTGCGAGTATGAAGCTTTGTTACATGGTTTGCGCATTGCCAAGGAGATGAACATCAAAAGGATCATGTGTTTTGGTGACTCGGATCTTGTAGCGCAGCAAGTTTCTGGGACTTGGGACAGGAAAGATGAGAAGATGGCGGCTTACAGAAGGGCTGTTGATGAAGCAGCTGGATTCTTTTCAGGATTCCAGGTGGATCATATTGATAGAAGGAAAAACGAGGCAGCAGATGCTTTGTCAAGATTGGGATCACGTAGAGAGCCAGTTCCACCAAATGTGTTCCTGGACGAGTTATGGAAGCCATCAGTCCAACTTCCGGGTGAAGAGGAAGATGAAGTCCAGATCAAGATTCCGAGTTAGTAGCAGCGTTGCATGAGATTCCTGAGTGGACTGAACCATATCTGGATTATATGATAAGGAAGATTCTGCCGAGTAATGAAGTTATGGCGACAAATTGTCAGAAGATCACTCGGTTATGCAGTAATTGATGGTGAGTTGTACAAGCGCAGTGTTTCTGGAGTTTATCAGCGATGTGTTTCATCAGTCGAAGGAAGGCAAATTTTGCAAGAGATACATGCTGGGGACTGTGGTCATCATGCTTCATCTAGGTCTCTGGTGGCCAAGGCATTTAGGCATGGATTCTTTTGGCTCACAAGGATGCAGAGCAGATTGTTAGGGCATGTGATGGATGTCAAAGATATGCAAGACAGGAGCATGTGCCAGCTCAGGAATTGAGGACAATACCAATCACTGGCCGTTTGCAGTTTGGGGTCTTGATATGATGGGGCCCTTTCAGATGACATCGTGCAAGAAAACTCATCTCTTGGTGGCTGTTGATAAGTTCACTAAGTGGGTTGAAGTAGAGCCAGTTACAAGTTGTGATGCTTCCAAAGTTGTCACGTTTCTGAAGAAAATTATCAGTCGGTTTGGCTATCCTCACAGTATCATCACAGATAATGGGACCAACATGTCACTCGGTGAAACAGAGATATTCTGCAAAGAGAAGGGAATCAGATTAGACCTTGCTTCGGTGGCACATCCACAGGCCAACGGGCAGGTAGAAAGGAGTAATCAGGAAATATTGAAGGAATCAAACCAAGACTTCGAGTTCCGATTGAAAAGGCGTATGGAGCTTGGGTGAAAGAGTTACCCAGTGGTTTGGGGGATCAATACAACCCCGAATAGATCAACCAAGCGTACACCGTTCTTTCTGGTGTATGGAGCAGAAGCAGTGTTACCGAGTGATATAGTCCATGACTCGCCAAGAGTGGCGGCTATGTGGAGTCAAGCAATGCAATTGCAAGGGAGGATTCGATTGATGCCCTCGAAGAGGAGCGTGAGTTAGCATTGGAACGGTCCGCAGTTTATCAGCAGATTTGCGGCGCTATCATAGTCGCCGAGTAAGATCAAGAACTTTCCAGGAAGGAGATTTAGTTTTACGGCTCAGACAGAAGCAGGCAGGGATGCACAAACTAACTCCTCCATGGGAAGGGCCGTTCCTCATCAGTCGGAAATTGCACAATGGTTCATATTATCTGATAGATGTGAGAGAGAAAGGTGAAGAGAACAACACGGACCATGCTATCCTTCCTATGGAAGAGACGAAGCGGCCGTGGAACATTGCTCATCTTCGCCCATATTATACCTAGTGAACATGAACCTAGGCCGAGTTATGTAACACACGATGTAACCCCCAGCAGGTTTCAGACGCGCTCTTTTCCTTACCAGGGTACCTAAGGGGACTGGAAGGTTTTTAATGAGGCGGCTTGCTGGTGTATCTTTAATAAAGAAGAGTATTGAGAAGAAATCTTTTCTATGTTTTACTTTTTATGCATAGTTTATGTTTATAAAGCTTGGCCCAAAGGAGTGCTTAGCAAAAAGTCCTATAGCTGTTGCCCAAGAGAGCACGCATAGAGATGTTTGAGATCAGTGGGGTAATGATGCATAGTTTAAGCCTTTACTTGTAAACATTGATCCAGGGCTTGGGGACTTATGAATTAAATTCATAAGTTTTAATCCTAAGACCCGGCTTTTAAGCCTTAATTTTGTTCTTGGTTAAACTTGCCTATCAGTTTGATGTTACTCACAATTTTATGACCAGATTGCTTACTTGTTAATTCAATCAACTATGATGCCCATGCTGGGACTTAGTTTGACCCTGTTTTAGCAAAGGAAAAAGTAGCAACTGAGAAAGTCATGTGAAAGCCGACTGATAAGAAGCTAAAGATAAACCAAAAGGGTCATCTAAACCATAAAAAGTATAAGTTATTACAAAATATTGAGTATTTCATATAGTGCACAGACGCACCATCAAATAAAAGGCAAAGTATTTCAGAGCATATTACAATGCCCATTGGCCGAATAATTGTTTTGCAGGAAAAGGTAAGCATGAAAACTGGCTCAGATAGCCGGGTTATCGGTTGAGGTTCCCTTGGCAGCTTCAGCTTCGGCAGAAGCCGGGTTATCTTCAGGAGCTTTGGCCTGGGACTTAGCTTGTGCAGGCCTTGATCTTCTGCAGTATCCTTAGCAACATCAGCCGGCTTTTCCATGATTGGCGTAGTAGGCACGGCTGGGTGCAGGGACAACTGGAGTAGAAGTACTTGGCGCTGCAGCTTCTTCTTCTTTGCAATGGAGTCTCTCAGCTTGGCCAACAGATCAAAATGCTCGGGTTCAGGAGTGGGGATTGGAGTGTTGTTCTCATCCACTGCATCTTGGAAAACCGATAGGTGAGGCTCTCAGCAATCTTGCAAGCAATAGGCCGGGTTTGGGCAGCAATTTCTTTGAATTCTTTTCCCCCAAACTTGGTGCCATCAGCATTGTATTGAGGGAATCCTTTGACAAAAGGAGCCAGGTTAAGGCGTGGGTTGTAGGCTTTGGCTAGAGCTAAACTGCGCATTGCGCCAACCCGGCATGCTGAGCGCGTCCAGAGGTCTAACCACTCGGGGATCGTGGAAAGCTGATGCAGGGACTCGTATATACTTGGGGAGGAGCACAGTTGCTCTTAACACGCTTCATAATCTCAGAAGTGCCAAACTGGAACTGCCGAATGATGGTGTTCAAGCAGTTCAATTTCTCTGGATAGGATCTCCTGATGGCAGCATTCTTTCACCTGAAAAGTATGATGTGGGTTAGTATATGAAAGCCGAGTAAAGAGAAAAAAGTGAAAAGAGATGGTGTTTACCAATGAGTGGATTGAGGATATCCTTGATATGGTCTTTCAGGGTGTCCAAGTATTTCTGGACACTGACCATCTTGTCAAAGCAGATCTTATACTTATCTCCAGCCTCTTCCAACTCCTTTTTCAGTTTGGTGTTCTCTGCAGTTAGAGATTCAATCGTTTTCTCCAAGTCTGAAGCATGAATTTCAGTTTCCTTGCGCAGCTTGGTTTCAACTTCAAGGAGTTGGTTGGTCTTGGCAAGTACTGGTCATTATGGGACACATACCTCTGAAAAAAGAATAGCAAGTTAGAAACATGGGGGCTGAAATATTTCAGTCGGCAATGGCAAGAAAGAACAAGTTGATAGTAAATTATATATAGACAGAGTATTTATACAAGTTCCGAGTGACTGAAGAGCAGATCACCGGCACTTGGGGACTGGTATGTCTTTTAAAGTTTTTACAAGTTATTCAGTAACACATTTCAAAGTTCCAGATAAAATGTGAACATATTACCCGGAACTTGGGGGTTATGAGGATTTGAAAGTATCGTTATGATGAAAGTCAGAATTAATGAGGATTTGAAATCAGAAAGTAAAACAAGTTCCATGTTATCGTAGACTGATAACTTGGAACTTGGGGACTGGGATATTCTGAAGTTTTCAAAATGAAGGCAGAAAGAGATATATATTTTCAAGTACCGAGTGACTGAGGACAGTTTACTCGATACTTGGGGACTAGGTTTGGTATATAAGATATGAAGAGGAAAAGATGTGTACCTGATGTTCTCGGACAAGAGAATCCACGAGTTTGCCCTCAGTAAGCTTCAGTGTGTTGTACTCAGTTAACAGACCTTCAAAGTTTATATGGCCATATGTGGCACAGTGGAGCTTCGCCTTTATCAGTCGGCTTGGACTTCTCTTCAGAGGCAACAAACTTGGTTGCAGTTTTGAGGGGAGAGATCTTCTCAGTAAAGCAAGTCCTGTGATCACGACTTCTGGATCAGTCGGTTTTTCAGCAGGAGAAGGAGAAACATTCATCTGGTCAGTTGTCTGCTCTTATCAGTCGGCTCAGCATGTTTTTCAGGGTGTTCTCCAAGTTATCCTCCTCAGCAATGGGAGGGCTTGGAGCGCCACTAAGAGTAGCTTTCGCCCTGAAATTGCAAGTACGAAGATAATATAAGAAAGAGCAAAAGAAAGCAAAGTTGATGAAAGTAAATACAAGTAACAGAAGGTTATATGTATTACCCGGTATTGACTTGAAAGTCACGGGGAGGTCGTTGCTGGAGCCTGAAGAAGCTGTAAGAGAGTATGATTTAGAAACTCGGATTTGACCAGCTAAAGGATAACTATCAGAGGGATGTTTTTGTGGTTCAAAGTTGGAAAAGGAAGTACCAGGACGGCGTGGAGATGAAGGTTTGGGATTCCCGGGTTAAGAGGATCTCAGGGGAGGTCCGGTCTCTCTTGGTAGAGGGTTCAGCAGAACTCTGCGAAGATTTTTCAAGAAGAGTTTGGTTGAGTTTTTGCATAGCAAGATAAGAATATGGTTCTGTGGACATGCGAGAGTATGGCACCTTGGCACAGATAGTGCGAGCCTTCCTTTTCCGGTAGCAGCTGATTCAGTGGCTTCAGAGCTACGGCCGGGTGAAGGAGTGACTGCCTTTTCAGTCGGCTCTGGTATTATAAAATGGGCATCAGTGGATAAATTGGGTTGAGTTTCGTTCTCAATTAAGCTTATGAAGAAGTGGCCAAGGGAGTCAAGTTCACCTTCTTCTTCTTTTTTTCTTTCTTTTTTCTTCTTCTTCTTCTTCTTCACTCGAGGAGAGCCTCGTCATCATCATCTTCATCATCATCTGCCTCAGGAGTGGCAGGGGGAGTCTCAACTTGCCACCAGTCATCAGATTCCTAGTAAAAAAATAGAAGTAAAATAATCAATATACAATTGAGAAAGAATATGTTATGGAGATATTTATCAGTCAGGACTCACTGGTGATCGTCTCAACCTTTTCAGCAAGGAAGGCCTTGATAGCCTTGTTCAGAGCAGTGTTTGGGTAGGACTTCTCCGAGTAACGGAGGGAATCAGTTAGATGGCCCGAGTAATCGCAAAGAAGCTTCTTGCGAATACTGTTGGGCTGAATTCGCCAACCCATCCACGTCTTGATCAGATCAGTCTCGCGGAGACCGTGCTTAACAAGAACGGAGATTTTCTTGAGAAGAGGTTGGATGGCTTCTCTCTCAGTGTCAGAGGCGAAGGAGTTCATGTTGCTGTTGATAACGAGGGGCTCGACCGAATAACTCGGTAAAGGGTGTTCACCAGAAGGTATCTTGGCTTTGCAGCAAAAGTATGATTTTTGCCAATGCTTTATATGAGTATGAAGTTCGAGTGAAGGCATAGCAGAGCCTTTGCGGCGTTGAATAGAAACGCCGCCACAGACCAAGAGGGGGCCATTCTTGTGCTCACGTTGAGGTTTGCACAAGAATAGCTCCACGAAAAGAGCTAAGTTGGGAGGAATGCATAAGTATGATTCACAAAGAACTATATAGTTACTAATGTTCAAGATGGACTTGGGTCCGAGATCGAAGACCCGGAGTCCATAGTGATGAAGAAGATCCCTAAAGAAAGGATGACCCGGGGACGAAAACCCCGGGTGACATGTTCAAGAAAGCAGATAACTTCACCTTCCTGGAGGGAAGGCCGAGTCTCTTCTTCAGTCCCTCTCCACTTGATCTCCGACTGAAGAGGAAGAACACTAGATATAGCCATTTCTTCAAGCTTGGATTGTGTGGCCATGGATTTGGCCCAGTTAGCCGTAATCCCAGATCTAGGCTTGGTTGTTTTCTTGATCTTCTTTGATGCCGATGCGGCGGCGCCATCACCGGTCTTGGCCTTGGCCTTAAGCTTCCTCGGGTCCTTAGGTGACATGAGATCTGAAGATCTAGAAAATAGCAAGAAAAAAATGGAGAAAAACGAGCTCAAGAACAGCCTGAGGAAGAGCAAGTCAAGATAAAGATGGAAGCTAAAGTGAAGGAGTGAAAAATTTACCGGAGCTCGTGGAGATCGGGTGCGGTACAGTTTCCCCGGCGGTGAGCTGCAGCAATGTGGAGCTCCGATGGCCGGCGGCGGCGCGGCGAGCTTGGAGGAACCCTAACCCTAGCTCGAGGAGAGAGAAGGACCGAGGTTGAAGCTGAAGGGCGCGGTGAATGGGGAAAGTGAAACCCTTTTTTACCGTAGTCCACTATTTATAGCCCTGGGGTGAAACCCTAGGAGCGTGAAAAATGAGGAGATAAGATTCTGTTTGACTATGGGTCAAGGATACGAGGGAATCTGTCAGGGAATGTCCCCCGGTCGTTGATTGGAGAGAATTGAGTGCGAGAGAAAAGCCGGGTTATAAGAGAACCGCCAAAAGGAGCTGGTCTGAAACATAACCCGGCCATTCAGTGTTAATGATCTTTATTTTGTTTTCAGAAGTTTAACTCGGATAATCCCATCGGCAGCTACCCTCGAGTAAACAAATCAAGATCAAGATTATCAAGTGAAGGAGCAGATGAGCTTATTCAAGTCAAACTTGGGGACTACTGTTGGGGGGATAATAACCCGGTATACTCATGACCAAGGAAGAATCAGTCGGACGGCCCAAGGCCTGGTCCGAGTGATGTGTACAAGATATGGCCCGGGTTATAGCTGGGCCAATATGCCTAACATGACTCGTCTCTAGAAGGAAGGGCCTAGAAGAACTGGAGTCCGAGTGAAGGAAGGAACCAGGTGACTTGGAGGCTATGGAAGGTCAAGAAGAACCTAGAGTAGGACTCCGGGCTCGTATGTAACTCGGTATTCATTGTAAGTTCAGGAGACCCGGCGTCTATATAAGCGGGCTCCCAGAACATAGATAGACAAGTCTTAAGCCCTGGTTCGATATCACCGCTATCAAGCGAAACCCTTGTAACCTGTCTCGTAACCCGACTCTGTTGTCGTAGCCGAGTTATCGAGACCTCGAGATCAATAACATAGAAGCAGGAAGTAGGTCTTTATCTCCAATGGAGAGGTTGAACCTGGGTAAACCCTTTTTCCCCAACGAGCGTGACAATCTCCTGAAGGACCAAGGCGCCTTGCCCCAATCATCAAGTTACCCTATGGTAACATCTGCCGTGATAACCCCATGACAGCCTCTATGGTAACGGATAGAATTTTCCAACCGTTGAAAATGTTGATACGTGGAGGCTAGCGAATGGGCAGATGGGGAGGTGGGCGGAGCAGACCCGCGAGTATAAATGCCGAGAGGTACCAGTAACGGTCGCTTTGAAGCCCAGTCCATCGCCTCCAGTTTTTCAAACTTCGCCAGATCCCTTCCGTCCAAATCCATGGCGAGAGGTACCAGCAGCGGTCGCGGCCGTGGACGAGGGCGAGGCCGTGGTAGGGGGCGCAGCGGCAATGCCATGCCGTCGGTGTCGCCCTCACCATCCTCTGAAGACATGTCCTCGGCGAGAGGTACCATCAGCGGTCGCGGCCGTGGATGTGGGCGCGGCCGTGGACCAGGGCGCGGCCGTGGTAGGGGGCGCAGCCGCAATGCCACGCCGTCAATGTCGCCCTCACCATCCTCTGAAGAAATGTCCCCGGAGCTGCGTGGCTTCGAGTTCTTGGTAATCCTGTACAAGGGCATCGAGAGCCGCCTGAGGCTCCCGAGGGCGTTCGCACAGAAGCTCCAAGGCATGGTGGCAGGTACCATGCATCTGAAGATGGAGGACTGTGAGAACGGCAGCTGGGCGGTGAAGACGGCCATGAGTGCCGGGGGGAATTTGTACCTCGGCCAGGGATGGAAGTCATTCGCCCAAGCGTACAAGCTTGAGCAGGGGCACTTTTTATGCTTCGAGTTCGATGGCGACAACGGGTTCTTCATCAAGATCTTCGACGGTACCTTATGCCGGAGGGACGCACTCGTGTACAGCGACGACGAGCCCGAGTCTTCATCAGCAGCTGCTAGTAGTAGCATTAGCTAGTAGTAGAATATATGTAATCGTTTACTTCATTATCAAGTCCGTATGTTAGTAAGTTTACTCTCTCGCTGGTGTAAAAGCAATGGAAACGGTTATATAAAATGTACGTTGCCAATGTGGTGCTTATAAATACTGCCGGCTCTAGCAAATTATCGGTCTCATTATCACTCTCTCACTGTCTCTCTTCTAACCCTAGCCGCCGCACACTGTGGCTTTCAACTCTCCTCACTCTCTCTAATGGCTTTCTCTGTCGGCGCTTCTAGATCCGGCCATCATGGCCGCGGCTCTAGCCGCCGCGGCAGCACCGTTCTAGCGGCAGCCCTTCGTGAGGGGAAGGTCGATCTGGAGGCGGCCATGCGTCCGCTAATGATGCGGCAGCGCCACCATCTGACGCCCTCCTCCTCCGGTGATGCCCAGCTTCTTCTGAGCCAGGCCGATGTGGAGGAGGTCATTCATGAGGTGGTGGTGCAGCACCTCTGGCGGTTCTACCAGCAGAAACCCATCTGGAGGAGGAAGTGGCTGATCTGGAGGAGGTGGAGGATCTGTAGGTGGTGTCTGATCTGGAGAAGGAGGAGGAGGTGGATGTCGACGTAGGAGAAGGGGGAGGAGGTGATTGCGTCGCAGCGCGCTGGTAGCATCGCAGCGCATCTGGCAGAGGCATGCACCTTCTCTCCCGCCGGGTGAAAGGTATAAATCTTTCTGTGACCAGCTGTGATGCCGATGAACTAGGTTCTATGTATGAGCATTTCATCACATAAACAAATTCCTAGTGCAAATTCACACATACATATTCTGATAATTACAAACACTTATTGTTAAAGCACCAACTGTACAAACTAGTTAAACACCGACATCCAAAGTCTATTGCAATTCACCTAGGGCATTCTTGCACCTAGGGCAGTGCATTTCCTGCCATGTTGGACGTAGCCTGTCCTTCAAGGTTAGGATCGTGCGATACAACTCGTAGGTCATGTACCCATCTATTGCTGCGTAGTCGAGGTTAACTTTGTGCAGCGGCATCCATTCCCAAAAATTGTGCTGGTTCGATAGGAACTCCTTCTTCATGTTGGCGTATGATTTGTCGATGAGGTCTGCCGCTAGATCACCCATTCCATCCTCTCGTCTCCACCCTTGATTTTGTATACGAGTTGGATGTCTACGTAGTACTCCGGTGGAATGTGGAAGCCGGCAGAAGAAAGCACCTTGCTGTCGTTGGTGATGTCCACGCTTGCAAAGGTGATATTCTTGCGTTCAAAGAATTTGCCCAACTCTGGACAATTCTTCTTGAACTTGCACCAGTGGAACACGAGGACATGCTGGCGCATGGCGAGTTGCAGGACAGACATGTGCCGACGATTACGGGTGTACTCGATGTCAAGGCCGATGAACCGATGCTTCTCCTCTGCTAGCCATTCCTCGTACTTGTTGCGGATCCGCTCCACGGTATGCTCCTCGTTCATGTACACCACCTCCAGAACGGTGCCGTGGGTACGGACGGTAGTTGTCTTTGTTGTTCTGTTGCGGTTGTCCATGGCGGGTGGGGGATTGGGTGGAACGAGGAAGAAGAGAAGGAAGGAATGCGAACTGTCTGCCACCGAACAGAGCAGTTCCTGGATATTTGCCGTCGATCTTAGCAGTTTCTCGAAAATGGCAACCGAACAAAGCAGTTGCTTGAAAATAGCCACCGATTTTTTTTTATCCAGATGTATTTTGTACATTTCGCTAATCTTTTTTTCTTTCACGCAGGATTTTATTTCGGCAACACTGCATAAAAGTATCAATGTATCATTCCGAGAACCAGAAACCGTAAGGCAAGGAAATTTCGTGGATACTGGTCTTGGAGTGGGTACAGCGACGACCGAGAGCTCATAGAAGGTGAGCTCCAAGTCAAAGATGGAAGGCTGGCTTAATTAAGCTAGCCTTCCATCTTGTTAGGTTAGTTGCTTATAGGTTTAGAGTTCATGATTGTAGTGTGTGATAGATATGATTGTAGTCAAATTGTAAAAAACGGTGATATTATTGTATACCAATGTAATGATGACATTTGTTCTATGTTATGAATTGAATAACGTTTTAGTGCATTGTGCAATCAGCCTTTCATGTATTATGGCATATAACCGAAATATGAGAAAAAGCTCAGTGCAAACGGGTAGATGGAAAACTCCGTATCTGATGTAGGAAAACTAAAGCAACGGAGGTCTGCGCACAACCGTTGCCAAATGGAGACCTCATCGGAAACGGTTTTTTGCCTCCGTTACCGATGAAGGCCTTCACATCAGTCACGGAGTCGGGGACACGGACCCTTTCTCCGTTGCCGATGGGGTTTTTGGCCCGTTTCCGATGTGTCGTTATGTACTAGTGTCGGTAAATTAAAATCCATCATGGTTATGTCGTAATGAACTATGCAAAATAAATGAAGTTTCAAGAAGTGAGCTTGAACTCATTAGTGTGAACCTCAAATTGTTAAGTATGACACGTTGTAGATAATCTCCAATTGGATTTTGGAGTAGATCTAGCAGCATTAGCGGAGTATAAGATACTCGCACTTCGAATGCCTTATGTCATAACTTAATTAAAATGTATGGGACAGCACATTGACAATCATAATGTCAAAAATGACAAAATGTAGGCTTAAACAGTAGGTGTATAAATCTACACACTACCTCATGATCCCAAAACATCAATTCGAGAAAATCACTTTGAATTTTGCATCTATATTTGCAAGAAATTGAAATTTTCAATTGCAAATAGATATGTTAATCTCGACATGTAGCAAACATGGAAATATATACATATCTTACAAAAATTCCGGAATACATTGTACTCGACAGAGAAACAGTACCATAGAGGTACTGAATTTATATTTGCAAGAAATAAAAAATCTCAATTGCAAACAGACGTAATTAATCTCGACACGTGACAAACGTGGAAATATATTACATCATCTTAGCATCTGGAATACATCGGTACTCAACAGAAAATAGTACTGAAATATATGTACTGAATTAACAGGTATAAAACAGACTAAATACTGCTAGAAACAACAATTAAAGACTGATTTGCTAATAAGCTAAATCAAAGGAGCAAATGACAGCAAGCGCTGCTGGTGCGTAAATCCCAGCCGCATGTCCAACTGCCACGAAGGCATGCTAGCCTAGCCTGGTCAACGAACGGATAAGGGAAGTCCAGGGAAACAAATCCCTAGTTTGCTCGATCCCCAATTCGCACGAGACAGAAACGGGCGGAGTGCCCACGGCTGGCCGGCGTCACCTCCACACACGCCGCTGTAGCGGCGTTCACCAGCGGCGTGAGGCGCTCCCGCCATGCTCGTCATCGCAGAGGATCCTCCAGGGAGCAGGGTGCCCGGCGCGACGCCGTTGGAGGCGCCGTTCGCGAGCCCGAGGGTGGCTGGGCTCCAAGTCCCGCGCGCGGCGCGACTGCTCGTCGGAGGGCTTGATGCCACGAAGACGAAGGGTATAAGGCGGCGGCGAGGCGGAGGCGTGGTGGGCGTCGGGGACGGCAGGCGTGGCGCGACGGCGTCGACGTCAACAACCGCGTGGTTGGAGGAGCCGCTCGCGCCGGAACTGAAGAAGAAGGAGGACGCGCCGGTCGGCGCCGAGACGAAGGCGAGGGCATCGCCATCCGGCACCAGCATGCGGGGTTCGTCCAGGACGCGCGCCGCCATCGGCACCGTCGGGAGCGGGGCGCCGGTTTCGTCTTCAACAACCGCTGGGGTTGGAGACGGCAGCGGGAAGGTGAAGAAGCAGGGACAAGATTCCTGCAGGCAAGAAAGGAGTCTCTCGCCCTTCCTTTCCCCTGCTACAGTTCCCCCAGGTGAAAAGGAGGCGACCGTGAGGTCCAGGGTTTCGCCGACGGATCTGCGGCTCCCCTCTGCCTCCGGCCGCCGTTTCGGCGCCGCGAGGTGGGGGGAGCCTCGGCTCCGTCCGTGTGAGTAGTTTAGGTCCTAGGGTTAGGTGTGAGTGCCCAGATGGCGTCCCCGAAGATGGCGGCGGTGGCGCTGGTGAATAGTGCTTCTTCGTCCTCCCCCTCCTTTCCCCGTTCCGGCCGCTGCGTCGGGGAGGTAGTGGAGGTTGCGTCGGGCGTGGATCTTCGTCTTTGCTTCTCCGGCCAGCCTTGGTGGCGAGGGGAGGAGCGGGTGGAGGTCGGCGTTCCTTTTTGTTGCAGGTGGCTCTGGTGGTCTTCTTCGTCGACGTTTCAGCTCTGTCCGGCCATGGTGGTGAGGGGAGTTGCGTCCGGAGGTGGTGCGGGGCTCGTGGTGGTGGACTTAGGCGGCGCGTCGCCGGCTGGTTGTTGGGCGGTTGCGGGGAGCGGTTGTTGTGGCCGTGTGCGTTCAACGAGGCTCGGATCCGTCCTTCTGCGGCGGACAGCTTCTGCGGCCATCTACAAGGTGTGGCGGCGTCTTCTTCCTGGCGGTGAGAGGTATGGCGGCGGCGCCGTCGCCTAGGTGCTTGGGCAAGTCTTGGGTCTGATTGTGATCTCTTCAGGCGGCTCGGGGTGCTCCGTGCAATTTTCCGGGTTCTTTTGTGTTTTCTTTGTTTCTTTGGGACCTTGCTGTAATTTGTACTGAGTTCCTGAATTATGAATCGGATCCTTCCTAAAAAAAGATTCCTGCAGGCATGATGTTTTCTTACCTTTTGCCTGTTTCGTCCTATTCTTCTACTCGGAATCAATCGCTCTTGCCGAGCAGTGCTGATAACGTGTTGGAAGTAAACGAGAGACAAGCGAGAGAACGACAAATGAATCGAAGTGTTTCTTTATTGATGATGAATGGTGCTATATATAGCACCGAACAAGCGGTTACAAAAGGGGTATGTCGGTTCCACAAACCAACATTACAAGCAGGGATTACATGATTAATTAAACCTAAAAGCTTCCTTTCGCACGCGCGTTAAATGGGTGAACCAAATGGTCGCTCCCATGTCGTGCGATCCTTGCTCAGGCACTGTGATTCGTGCCCAGGTGCCACCTGGTCGGAGAGGTCTCCCTTGCATCTCACGCACGCAACTCTTCTTCTCGATCCCCTTTCCGGCGAGGGACACCACCGCCCAGAGGAGCGTGTCCACCTCCGCCTAGTCGCCGCCAGCTTTCGGCCGCTGCTGATCATCTGGGCAATCCGCAAAAGGAGAACGGCAAAGGGCCGAAGAGGAGAGATTTGGGGAGGGAGGAGGGGCTGCCGCGGTCAGTTGTCGATGACGTGGTGTCTGCTGCCGTCGCGGCGAGGGCGGGCGCCGAACGCGACCTCTCTCCAGCGCGGCGCATGGCCTCCTCGGGCGCCGCCGAAGGCCTCTGCTAATCCATCCAGGACCCCCCGATGCAGATCCACTGTAGCCGCGTAGCGTGTGTACCTGATGGATCGATCAGTGAACAGATCGAGGGTTAACTCCCTTTTGGGCCAGACCTTGGGCTTTAGGCTTGTTGTTAGCCCATACCAACACCAAAGAAACATGTTCTTTGATTTTTGCTTTTGCGCAGAGAAGTTGTTTATTTCAATCAGATTGTTGCCCATTAGCACATAGTAGTTGCTCAATCATGTCAATTTGTTGCTTAATAATTTGTCAATTATGCCATTTAATAATAGTTGCTCAATTATGTTACTTCGTTGCCTAGTGGCCTAAAGTAGTTGTAATTTGCCTAGTGGCACCGTGGTTAGCAAATTGTGATACGATGCGCAACAACTTTGTTATACGATGAGCCAATTTCCTAAGTGCGGTAAGCAAATTATGGACTCGCCTCCTTCTTCTCCGTTCGACCATTGTTGTTGTGAAGTTGCCTCAACACACAAAGTTGTTTACCACTATCGTGAAGCTGCCTCATTGCGCACCAAAATTGCTTAATGTTGTTGTGAATTTGCGTTATCTTCCTCAAAAATTGTTTCGTCACCTACAAATGTTACTTCTCCGCCTGCAAAAGTTGCTTCGTCGCCCACTTCGGTGCCCAGAAAAGTTGCTTCGGTGCCTACAAATGTTGCTTTGGCACCCACAAAAGTTGCTTCGTCACGCACAAATGTTGCTTCGACGCCCATAAAAGTTGCTTCGTTGCCCACCGTATTTGCTTCGTCTCCCGCAAATGTTACTTCGGCAGCCACAAAAGTTGCTTCATCACCCACAATGTTACTTTAGCGCCATCGCCCTCGGCAAGAGTGACGTCCACCACGAGGCCGAGACCGCAAGAGTCCTAGGTTCTCGGCGAGCACGTGGAGCCGAGCAGGAGTGTCTTGTGGTCGAGCGGCGACGTCGGGAACCGCTTGGATTCGCCGTCGTCCAGGGACCGATTCGTGGTGGTGAGCCCAAAAAAGGTGCTTCGGCGCCCACAAATGTTCCTTCGCCACCCACAAAAGTTATTTCGGTGCCCATAAATGTTGCTTCGCCGCTCATAAATGTTGCTTCGGCGCCCACAAAATTTGCTTCATCGCCAACAAATGTTGCTTCGGCGCCCATAAAAGTTGCTTGGTAGCCCACATAAGTTGCTTGGTAGCCCACATAAGTTGCTTCATCGCCTACAAATGAGACGACGCTAGGCAACGAAGTAACATAATAGAGCAACTATTATTAAATGGCGTAATTGACCAATTATTAAGCAACAAACTAGCATGATTGAGCAACTACTATGTACCGATGGGCAACATCTGATAGAAATAAACAATTGCTCACGCAAAAAGCAAAAATATCAAAAGATAAAGCAAAGAACTTTGTTTCCTTGGTGTCGGTCCGGCCTGACAAAAAGCCTAGAGCCCAAGGCCTGGCCCAAAAGGGAATTAATTCCCGATCTGTTCTGTTATCGATTTGCATGGATCGACACAAAAACAAAAGGAAGACAGCTAGACAGGCACGCAGCTTCGTGCGAGGGATTGAATCGATAAACCATCACGGGAAGCTAGCTCGGTGCAGCTTTGTGGTCCAGAGAGAGGATGCGGTATCCACGCACGGGAAGCCAGCTTGGCAGTTTCGACGCAGCCGCGCGGGGCAGCCGGAGGACGCGACCTCGGCGCACGGAAGCTGGTTCGGCGGCCGCTCAGGACAGCCAGAGGACGCGGCCTTAACGCAAGGATGAAGGGCGGCGTGCGGCCAGCCGGGGCGGCGCTCGTCGCCGGAGCGGAACCTGCGATGGGGAGCGATTCGGAACGGGGAAGAAGAGCACGTGGGGTTGGACGCACGTGGGGTGGAACTTGGGCAGCCGTTCGGATCAGCGAACCAACGCTTGGCCGTTGGCTAGACGTCGTCCTTAATTAAAGTAATTAATTACTAAATCCTAACAATTTTTTCCCGCATGCATGCAGGTATGAGCATCGGTTAGCATGCCTATATTAAATACGTTAATTACGAAATATCCTAACTATTCGCTGATAGGAGGAAACCTATGGTCCTCTCCTTTATTTTTTCCCGCATGCGTGCAGGTATGAGCATGGGTTAGACTAGTCACAATGGGGAGTAATTTAGACTAGTAACATGCATATGTTACTACTCTAAGTTACTACCTTCATAGTGGGGAGTAACATGTGTGTAATGTCATATTTAATAAGTTGTACACTCATCTTGTCTTGAAATATGTGATGTTATGATAACATAGCTAGTTACCACAACCATCTCTTTTCTCATTAATTACCCGCCACATCAGATTTTTTTGCCTATGTGGCACTGATGTTAATCCTATGTTACTCCCCATTATGACTAGTCTTAGCATGCTATATTAAATACGTTAATTACGAAATATCCGAACTATTCGCTGATAGGATGAAACCTATGGAGGAGATGATCGGACGTATCCAGTAAGATTTCACCTTGGTCACACTGCTATCTGTATTAGAGCATCTCCGTAAAACTCGGTACCGGATAATCATTATCCTGTTCCCCGGATAATCATTATCCGGTACGAGTTCGTGTTTGGCAGAACAGATGCAGGAAAATGGTATGGGATATTCAAACTGATAAACGATAGATGTCTTGGCGCGTTAATTTTACATATGAACTACACTAGAAATTGCAGTACAACTGAAATTAAACTACACTAGATGCGAAATTAATCTAGACTACGACTGAAATTAAACTAGGAACCCTAGATCTACGGCCCGGCGATGGTGATGCGGCGGGGGCGGCGTCGATCTACGGGCGGTGGTCGCGCTTATCCTGCTCGGCGATGACGAGGAGCGCGCGCGAGCTCCTGCTCGTTGATGGCCGCTGTCAGGCAGTCAACGACACCGGGAGCTCCGGCCTCCAACGCCGCCGTCGCTTCCTTGACCTCCTCCTCCGCTTTGCGGCCGCACATCCACGCCGGCTGCACTATGTCGGCGAAGCGGTCCGGCAGTTCCTCTTCCGCCGGCTCCTCCCTCTTCCTCCTCCGGCTGCCCTGCCCACCGGAGGACGAGCTTCCCTCCCCGAAGTCCGCCTCCGCCTCGGCCGCCGGAGGTGCGCATGGTGGAGCTGGCCATGGATCCGGTGGTGGTGGGGGAGAGGAGGCGCGGTGGAGCTTGGATTGCTCGTCGGAGTGGGGGACGAGGTGCGGCAGAGGGGTTCGGTTTTCGTACCGCATCGGCCCCTCCGCCCCGGTTATATACTGGCCGACGCGCCGCTTATCCTGTGCCCGGATAAATTTTTCCGGGCCGTCGCATTATTTGATAACTGATCGGGCCAAAAAAAGGCCTCGTCCCGTATATCCGCCCGAGTTTTCCGGGCCGGGGACCTTATACGGTAACTGCTAGAGATGCTTTTAGGCCCTAAACACCGGGAGGGAGGGTGTAGTTCCATCCATTTGACTCTCTATTCATTAATTACATTCCACATCTTTTTTTATTTATATGTCGTCATGTTATATTACTCTCACTTTACTCTCACTATAATTAGTCTGAACCCAACCGTCCTCAGCCTCATCTCCCGCGGTTCGTGGAATCCTCATCTCCCGCAGCTCATCGAAGCCAGCGCTGGTAGCTCCTCATGATCTCAACATAACCACGAAATGAAAAGCATCCACTACTGGAATTTTAGAACTCAATGATGATGTGATCTCGACCTAAACCACCAAATGGAAAGCATCCACAAATTATAATTCAATGATGATGTGGTGCCACGGGATGAGTTTGGACTCACTAGATGATGGGGTGCATTGGGATGAGTTCAGACTCGGTCTTTTTTTTGAACAGATAAGGCCCAGAAGGGCCTGGGAGCTTCATTGATAAGGCAGCAAGCACCAAGTTACAAGGAGGACCTTTGAAAACTAGAAAATTACATAGACGCCCTCAGAGTTTGCAAACAGGACCCTAAAACTGAAGTGTAGAATGCAATCAGGTCCTTCGCCGTCGCCGCCAGTCACCTGAGACCTCAAAGCCTGGGCATCGGCAGCACCACCGAGGAACAAGCCACTTGGGGTGTCGCAGAAGGGGATTCCCACGCCGAGATCGAAGATCCTCCACCCAAGGAGGAAGAAGCAGCTCTGGCCATCACGCCAGAGCACGGAGTGGCTCCCCATCGGCCATGGATAGCATCGGCCCACCGTGGCCGACGCTTGGGAACTCCGGAAGAAGCAATCGAAGCTCCAGCAGCACGCAACTCGTTGCGCACCACACGGTCTGTCCAGCACCGCGTTGAGCGTCGCAGCAGCAACTATCTTCTCACCCTCTTCGTCCCCGCGACGGCAGGAAGAAGGAAGAAGCAGCACAGGTCAGTCCAACCGAGCACCAAGGCCGACGCAGCAGAGACGGCGTTGAGCTCCAACCTCCCCTCGCCACCAAGGCCGGCCAGAGGAAGGAGCTCTTCGCTATCCACCACATCAAACCCACCACCAATCGACGCCGTCGCCGACGCGCCTTTCCATCCCTCTCCTCGCCACCAAGGACGGCCAGAGGGGAATTCAGAGCAGATCGAGCAAAGACCACCGAACAGCAGTCGCGAACCACCGCTTTATTCAGACGAACGTTAGCCTCCTCCGTCGCTCCTGGCTTCAACCAGAGAAGCATCGAAACAACGAAGAAGAACCCTAACCTCCAGATCCGGCCGCCAAGATCTGGAGCTCCGCTCGAGACTATAGGCATAAAGCCCCTACACGGCATCCAGCCAACACCTAGACAACTACTATGTACAGGAGGACGAGCGGCACCTCCCCTCAGCCATCTCCGACCGGCAACGCCGGCGAGAGAGGCCTCGGTTCGGTCCAGAGCACACACACGAGCTCTCAGCTACAGTGAAATAGGAGAGAGAGGGTGAGGCTCAGTCGATAGGCACCAAGGCCGGATGACGAGGTCGCTATTACAAATCGCGGTTAAAAATTTGCGAATCGTTCTTTGTAAACGCTGCTACAAGCGTTTAGCTTGCAAGCAAAATGTATCGATACCCAGATTTGTTCCATTCATTTGTTTCCTAATAAATTGTGTGCAATTTTCTCTCTAGTAGTCAGTGATTAGTATCTGATTTCTTATCGATATAATATAGTAATTGGTACTTCGTAGAATTGATTCATGTGCAGACTTGCTGGTATAGCAGCTACGCGCTTGCTATTTGCGCACGCGGCTGTATATGTAAATAACCTAAGATATGTCTCAAGCTAAATAAACCATGTCAATATTGATTCATAATTTCTCCGATCGATCAATAGTTGAATCGGATGAATTTAGAAATAAAATATGTCAAGATACATCATTTGATGTGCTTAATTAGAAGATATCTTTAAAGGGAAGTGTAGAATTTATTGAACTTTCCTTTTTTTTTTTCTCTAATTCGCAAACCTATCTTCGTAGAATAGAATTGATTCCAAATTCTGTTTAATTTGGCGCAGTGTTAACACATGTGCGACCATAACTCCCTTTTAAGGGCCTCTTTGATTCGCGGGTTTTAAAGCACAAGAATGAAAGAAATGCAGGATTACAACGTCATGCCCACTATAATTTTATTATATTTTATATGCACCAAATTTTGTTTGATTACATTGCGGTAAACACAGAGGATTTTGGATAATAGGTATGCGTGGATGTTAGATTTTCCATGTAATCTAGTGCTGAGAGTTTATTAGAAATAATCACGTGAGATTCAGTTCTACAAATTAAACAATCACCTTTTTTATGCAAATCCTTTGAATCAAAGAGAGGCCCTAAATTTCGACCAATAATTCTCAACACACCAAACAGGGTAATGTCAGTATCTCTTGTCTAATTCCTTAGCAAATTCCCATGGCTAAACTGCCATTTCCCCTCCCTCTTCTAAGCAAACATGGTGTCAATAAGGGTTAGGTTTGCGATAAGTGCTTTTGACACATGGGCACTAGTGAATCCGTTTAAAAAATCGATTTTTTTATTTGTAAGTGTCTAAAATTTCTAGAAAAAATACATACAAGTACATTTCTAGTATGTACAGCAAAATTTGCATCGAATAAATTTTCATATGTGATAGGCATAAAAAAGACAAATCTTGAAAGAAAGAATGAGCATGGTTTTGCCGTTTTAGATAAATGATTTTGTCATTTTTGTTTCAGTTTTTTTTTATTAAAAGGGCCCCAGGCCCAGTTCCATTGCTCAAATGAAACCGCAAGATTCCAAAGGTTTACAGCGACAGAAAAGAAACTAAGTCGAAGAGCTACACTAAAAATCTCAGGCTAAAGTCTGGAAGGAAGTGCAACTCCAAAATATTACATAGTTGATGAAAAAAATGGTCCCCTAAGATACGAAAGCTGAAGGCCTAGAACTCAGGCACTAAAAACGACGTTCGATGAACATCCCGAAGCTTGGTCTTGAGCTCTTGCAGGGGGAGAATCTCAGCAAGCGGTAGTGGCTTCCCCCAGGCAGTCTTCTCGGCAGGAGTCATCGGTGAGGCCACCCTTGGGAGCTGGTAGCACGGAGGAGTGTCAGGTGCTGCAGCGGACAGCATTGACAGGTGGAGGGAGGCAGCAAGAGAACCCATCGACTTCAGTCCTGGAGTCACCCCCACGGCAGTGCAAGTCTCTCCCTCAGCTTTCCCATGACCATATGCTCGAAACTGTCGATCACGATCAGCATCGGTGGCTTGAATAGAAGTCTCCACTTTTTCACCGTCGTGAGGATCATCCACCAAATCTGTTTCATGCATAGCCAAGTTTGATTGTCAAATATCAAAGCATTACGAGATTTCCAAATGCTCCAAGTACCACGGCACAAATTGCATTTAGACTAGCATGCTTATTATTTGAAATCCAAAACTTTGCTATAGACATGTAATCTAATCCAATCCTAAAACCAAAGAAGTTTGACACACAAGACCAAACTTCTTGAGAGACAATGCAACCGAAAAACAAATGATCCACAGTTTCCAAATCATTGCAAAATATACATTCCACGGGTTTGTGCATTTTGCGTTTGAGTTGGTTATCACTGGTCATCAACTTGTTATTCGAAAGCAGCCACAGGAAAATTTGCACCCTAGGGGGGATAATCAAAGACCAAACCGCTGGCATGAACATCTGCGTTACACCCCTAAAGCTGATTGTCGTGTCTCGGGTGACGGACACGGGAGTAGATGATACCCCCTTTTTAGGTTCGGCACGGGGCGCGAAGGAGGCTGGAAGACGTCTTACCCGGGAGCAAGGACGCCAAGTTCTTCGTCGAGAGGGAGAGATCGAACAACACAGCAGGACACACAGAGTTACCCAGGTTCAGGCCGCCCGGAGGCTAAAAGCCCTACTCCTGCATGTCTGGATTGAGAGGTTCATCATGGTGTGGTGTACAAGGGTGTTCTGGGGTGAACCCGGCAGAGATTCGGCCGGAGGTAGACGAAGAGCAGATCCTGCCCTGGGGAGATCACCTCTCTCTCTACCTTCCGAACCCTAGACTAGTCTTGCCTGAGTTCTAGCTTGCTTCTATCTCGTCTCGTCTTGTTCTGTCCCTTCTCCCGGTGCCATGGTCCTCCTTTTATAGGCTAAGGGGATCCGACATGGGCACGCGAGAGGTGTGAGGGGTCTTGGCGGGAAAAACCCCTCGCGGTCCTTGGAGGAGACGTGGAACTCTCTCCTCCAAGCGTTCTGAGGAGGGCGGCATGGTCGTCCGCCCTTGGAAAATGTGGGACGGACAAAGCCTGTCCGCCCGACCAACTACGCTCGTGGCAACGTCACCAGGGCGCGGCCTTCATCTTGGCGCACAAGTCTTCCACCAGCTTCCGGCGAGCTCGCGATCTTATCATCTCGATGGTATGGATGGATACCCGGGGGTGCGCCTGGCCTCCTGCCAGGAGCACGGACCCGTGGGTGTCTTGCCTGGTTCTCCGGGCGAGGGGGTGACCCGGAAGGTCACCTAGTCCTTAGCCGCAGAGACTTGTTGTTGAACTTGTCGGGTGTCCTTGAGGCAGATGGGCTAACCCATCTGCTGTACTTGACTCCTTGCCTTGTCCATCTTCTTGGTGGGCCCCAGCGGAGGACCCACTTTGGCAGCATCAGGGGAACCCCATGTTCCACTGCTGCGACAGTAGCCCCGGGCATGGTCCCGGCAGCTCTTGCTTCAGTTGCTGCCGGGGCTATGGCCAAAGAGTTGGCCAAAGTGGGTACCCGACACCTTGCTTCGGTTCGTCAATCGTCGTGATGGTCTTGGAGTTATTCCGCTCGGGGGAATAACTGAGTTTGCCTCCTCGATTCCCGCTGCGGGGAACTGTGAAGACGGTTGGAGAGAGAAGCTCCGCGCGCTATAAAAGCGGACGAATGCCTCGCAAGTCCCCATCTTCTTCTTCCTTGACCCATCTCTCCCTTCCCAGGCCAACAGCTCCAATGGCGAGAGGAAAGAGAGGAGTGGGACGTCCTCGAGCTTCGGCCCCGACGGAGAGAAGCTCCGGTGGCCGCGGAACCGCCGCCTCAAGAGGGCGAGCGAAGCGAGGTGGTGGAGGCAGAGGAGCCGTGAGATGCGGAAGAACTCCTTCTCCGTCCCCACGGGCTGCAATCCACACGAGCTTCACGCCCTATGAGTTCATCCTGGATTTGCGCCGCAAGATCCGCAGCCGGATTGACCTTCCGGACTCCTTTGCGATGGCGATGGAGAACAACCGGCCTCCGGGCTTGTGGCTGCAGGTGGAAGGCTGCCCAACGGCCCCTCCTGGATCTCGGTGGAGTACACCGTCGACGACTCCATGCTCCTTGGTCAGGGGTGGAAGTCATTCGCTCGCTCCCGCCGCCTGACCCGGGGGCAATACCTTGCCTGCAAGTATGACGGAGACGCCACACTCGCCGTGAAGATCTTCCGTGCTGCAGGAGGGCGCGTGGAATGCTGCGCCGAGAGTGAGAGCAGTAGCAGCTCCGGCTCCTTCGACGAGGACGAAGATGAGGAAAACTCATCTAGCGTCAAGGCCGAGGAGAGCTAGCTTCCCTGAGGGCGAGGAGCTTCAAGTCGGCGGTCCTGAAGATGTCCTTGACCTCCTTCTTGGCCGCCTCGTCGACGTACTTCTGGAAGTAGCGTCTTCCATTGTACGGTGGTGCTCCTCGCGCCGGGAGCCAATCTTTTTGTTTGTAAAAATTAGCCCCCGCTGTAGATCTTGAAATGAAGAAGAACTTGTTCTCCTTTTTGTCTCTTGGCCTTCGTGTCGTACTTGATGTGAATGGGAGCGGTTTTTCGCCAAACGCGCCCCATTAACGCGGCAGCCGTAGCGCCAAGGGGTAGGTGGAGCATGGGAGGCCTATAAAAGGCCCTCCAGACTCCAACTCCCTTGACACATCTTCTCGCCTTGCTCCTTTCTCTTCCCCCCATAGATCGCAGAGCAATGTCTGGAGGGGAGGAGATGTCCCTGTCCGACGTGTCGACGGCGGAATCCACTTTCCGAGGCCGGTGGAGGTGCCCACGAGGGCGGAAGCCCGAACCACCGGAAAGGACGAGGTCGTTCCCCGCCCTCGGGTCTCCTTGGTTTTCCCCGCGGTGGGGAACATCGCCGGTTCTGCCGCCATGGAAGCGTCGGTGGCGCTGGCGACCCGGAAGGACACCATCAAGATGGAACTGTGGAAGGAGGCCGCAGGCAATCAGAGATTGATCCGCCTCCTCTGCGACCTTGACGATGTCTTCAAGGTAAAGTTGCCTTGGTTTTGGCAATACGATCCTTGGGAAGAGCCTGCGCCTTGACTCGATCTCTTCCTTCGTACAGGATGAGGAGGACATCATGGATAAGTTCGTGGACCACGTGCACCTCCTCTGCAGCCAGCATGTGCCGGGGTTCGCCCGGAAGTTCCCCGGCCCGTGGGACCCCTGAAGATCCTGCGCGAATGCCCTCCTTCATCCCAGGCGTCCCCGGGAGTCCGGAGTTCACCCGGCAGGCGAAAACAGAACAGAAGACAAGTCTGCACAGCCAGTGACCCTGGACTGGCCTTAGTAGCATAGGCTTGTTATGTAATCAAGAAGTTGCACAGCTGAATGTAATTCGGAATTGTAATTCAGAATTTAAATTCAGATGAATGCAACCTAGCCTCAACTCCCGGGGTCATGTCCCAAATCTTCCTTTGCACTAACGCGCGTCAAGTTTCAGAGGAGGTCCCTTAGGTGCCAGATACCCTGACTGTTCCGCACACAGTAGTGGTACCCCTAAGAGCGCTATACCTTCCGGGTGTCTGACTCCACTGTCCACAGGTACTTGGCCAGAGGGAAACGGACCGTTCGCTGGGGTGGTAGCATTACCCCCGCAAAGGCTCTCATCAACTGTCAAGCATGCGCAGGTCGATGGTATATTGACTCCGAGCGAGATGTTATGCCTAAGTGCAGGATGCTGATGCAAGGACTTAGCTGTTTTTCTGCCGCGTCCTCGATCCATCCTGTCCCTCCCGGGTATCCAACTCCTTAACCGCTTTCCACCGTCAGCTCCTGTCCCGGGAAGGCGCTGCACACAACAAACTTTCAGTAGGAAAGAATGGACCCTCTTTTCATGTCGAGATAGTGTTTCATCCGGAGCAACCCGCAAGCAAAGTTGAATGTGCATTTCTGTGCTTAGGTTCGTTAAAACACAGCACTGCCCGTTCACTCCTTTCCGCGGCAGTACGGCACGATCGGGTGGCAGTGCCTACTGATAGGCCACTCGCGCTCGACCCGTCAGCCACCGGCACCATGTCAGCCCCCTGCTTGGGGGTTGTTACGGATAACACACATCTCGACATAAATTGAGGCTCACGGAATTGAAACACTTATCTTTTATTTCTTGGCGATGACTTCTTACACCCTATTACAGAACACTAGCCCCTTGGGCGTGCTTAGCGGATTCGACGTTTGGCGATTCATGTTCGTAATTAGGGGTAGAACTTGCGGAGATTCTCGATGTTCCAGGCGTTGCCTTCCGGCCTGCCGTTCTCGTCTTCCAGATAGACTGCTCCGGGTCTCAGTGTATGAGTAACCCGGTAGGGTCCTTCCCACTTGCTTGACATCTTGTTCAAGCCCTCGAGATTTTGCATCTTGCGGAGAACCAGGTCTCCCTGCTGTAATTCCCGGGATCGAACATGACGGCTGTGATACCGGCGCAGCCCTTGCTGGTATCGAGCAGACCGCAATGACGCCCGACAGCGCATTTCCTCCAGGATGTTAATGTCATCGATCCTTTGCTCAGCTTGGGCATCTTCATCATATGCGAGTACCCGGGGGGATCCGTGCCTTAGCTCTGTTGGCAGGACAGCTTCAGCTCCATAGACAAGGAAGAAAGGTGTTTCTTTGGTGGCTCGGCTTGGAGTTGTTCTGATGGACCACAGTACACTGGGTAGGTGATCAATCCAATTTCTCCCCTTGTTCTCCAGCTTGTCAAATGCTTTGGTTTTCAGACCTCTTAGGACCTCCGCATTGGCTCGCTCCACTTGACCGTTGCATCTTGGATAGGACACTGATGCAAAGCACACCTTGATGCCCAATTCTTCACAGAAGCTGAGGAAGGCTCGACTTGTGAACTGAGTGCCATTATCCGTGATGATTCTGTTGGGTACTCCGAAGCGGTAGACAATCCCCTCGATGAACTTGATGGCGGCCTGGGCCGTCTGGCGTGGTACTGGCATTACTTCAACCCACTTCGTGAACTTGTCAATAGCCACAAAGAGGTATTCATGTCCGCCAACTGACTTTGGCAACTTGCCGACGATGTCTAGCCCCCAGACTGCAAACGGCCAGGATATTGGGATTGGTTGCAGTGCTTGAGCTGGCTGATTGATGTTCTTCGCGTAGTATTGGCAAGCTTCGCAGGTCTTGACCATTTGCTCGGCGTCGTGCAGGACTGTTGGCCAGTAGAATCCCTGGCGGAAAACCTTCCCCGCCAATGATCTTGATGCAACATGACTTGAACATGTGCCCTCGTGGATGTCTCGTAGAAGTACTTGGCCTTGTTCTTGTGGTATGCAGCGGAGCCTGACTCCGTTGTCGCGTCGCCGGTAGAGCTCGCCGTCGATCAGGACGTAGAGCTTGGCTTGACGAGCCACCCGCTCGGCCTCGTGATCATCCTCCGGCAGAGCATGCTCCGTCATGTACTTGACGATGTCCAGGGCCCAGGGTGGGTGGGTTCTCTCCACCGGCAACACCATTTGACCAAGGAGAGCATAGCTTCCCTTGGTCTCGGTCCTGCCGGGTCTTGCGCGCCTTCTGGGCTGGCTTCCCGGGTTGTCGAAGTAGACGGGTCACCAGCCCCCAGTGTCGATGTAGACCTTGTCTTGAGCCTCTCGGGAGACACAGAGGGTTGCCGGAGCACCTCAATGTATATCCCGGGAGGTACTGGTTCTCGCTTGGAAGCCATCTGTGACAGCTCGTCCGCGGTCGTGTTGTCATCCCTAGGGACGTACACGGCCCGGAAGCTGTTGAAGCGCCGCTGAAGCTTCCACACCTCCTCGACGTACGGTGCCATCTGAGGGCAAGCGTACTCCTTGTTCACTTGTTTGATGACTAGCTGAGAGTCACCCTTGACGATGAGCTTGGTGATGCCGAGGCCAACGGCAGCACGAAGTCCCGCAAGCAGGCCCTCGTACTCCGTCGTGTTGTTCGAGATATTCTCCTTGTACTGCATCTGGACGACGTACTTCAGACGATCTCCTGTGGGGGAGATCAAAACGACTCCGGCGCCTCCTTGGCCCTTGGTGTAGGAGCCGTCGAAGTTCATGGTCCAAGCGTCGGGATCTTCTTTCCCGGGAAGGCTGGATTCCTCCACCGGGTCGTCGAACGCTGTCTCAGTCCACTCCGCCGTGAAATCAGCCAGCGCTTGACTCTTGATGTTGTTCGTGTGCTCGAACTTGAGGCCGAAACCTTGAAGCTCCATGGCCCACCAAGAGACTCGTCCGGTGGCGAGGGGATTCTCCAGCGGACTCCTCAAGGGGTACTTGGAAACCACGGTGATAGGGTGGCTTTCGAAGTAGGGCCTCATCTTGCGAGAGGCGATGAGGATCGCCAGCAACAGCTTCTGCATCATGGGGTACCGCTCCCGGGCATCGCGCAGCACCGAACTGATGAAGTAGACCGGGTGCTGTATCTTGCGGGTCACCGAGTCCTTGACGGGCTCAGCTGCTTCGAGAGGGAGCGCGTCAGCCCCCAGTGATGCTTCTTCTGCGACGTCGATGACGGCGTCGGTGGGCATGCCAGGCTCAGGGCCTTCCGGCCCTGTGCCACCTGGCTGCTTCTTCTTGCTTGGTTGCCCCGGGAGGATGTTTCCGGGACGCTTGCCGCCGACCTTGTCCGGAGGAGCGTCACGCTCTACCACAAGAACCGCGCTGATCACCTGATTGGTGGCAGCGATGTACAGTAGTAGGGGCTCCTTTTCTGCTGGTGCCACGAGGACGGGAGGCGAGGCGAGGTAGCACTTGAGGGACTGAAGAGCTTCTTCAGCCTCCGGGGTCCATTTCACGGGACCCGTCTTCTTGAGTAACTTGAAGAAGGGCAGGGCTCGTTCTCCAAGTCTTGAGATGAAACGCCCGAGTGCTGTGATGCACCCGTTGAGGCGTTGTACGTCCTTGACTCGCCGTGGCGCCTCCATGCGCTCGATGGCCTTGATCTTGTCGGGATTGGCCTCAATCCCCCGGTGGGAGATTAAGAACCCCAGTAGCTTGCCGGACGGGACCCCAAACACGCACTTGTCGGGGTTAAGCTTGAAGTTGACCCGACGAAGGTTGTTGAAGGTCTCGTGCAGATCTTGAATGAGGGAGTCCTTGTACCGAGTCTTGACCACGATGTCGTCGATGTATGCCTCCACGTTGCGGCCCAGCTGGGACCCAAGACATGCTTGCATGGCGCGCTGAAAGGTTGCGCCGGCGTTCCGGAGACCAAAAGGCATCCGGGTGTAGCAGTAGCAGCCCTTGGGTGTGATGAAGGCCGTCTTCTCCTGATCCTCCACTGCCATCATGATCTGGTGGTACCCGGAGAAAGCATCCAGGAAGCACAGGAGCTCGCACCCGGCGGTTGAATCCACGATGAGATCAATCCGGGGTAGTGGGAAAGGATCCTTGGGGCAGGCCTTGTTCAAGTCGGTGAAGTCGATGCAGAGCCGCCACTTGAAGGTCATGGGCTTTGGCACCACCACAGGGTTGGCCACCCAGGTTGGGTGGGCACCTTCCTGATGACGCCAGCTTCTTCCAGTTTGTCAACCTCGGACACGATGAACTCCAGTTTTTCCTTGCTTTGTCTGCGTAGAACTTGTTTTATCGGGCGAGCGTCTTTGCTGACCGCCAGTTTGTGCTCGATCACCTCCCTTGGTACGCCGGGTAGCCCTGACGCTTCCCATGCGAAGACGTCAGAGTTTTCCCGAAGGAAGGCGACGAGCGCGCTTTCCTATTTGTCGGTGAGGCGGGCGCCGATGGTGATGGATCGACTCCCGTCACTGGTCAACGCCACCTTCTTGGTCATTTGCGGTCTTCATGAATGACGCCTTCTTGGAGGAAGTTGATGTCGAGCCTCCGGGGTACCCTCCGTCCCCAGAGAATGCACCGACATCAGCTTCCTGTACATCTTGCGGAACGTCCGAGGTCGCCGCCACCGTCTGGTTCAGCTTCTGAACGCAAAGATAGCGTCGTCGACGTCGGCCTTGATCGTGATCACTCCCCAGACCGCGGGGATCTTCATCATGTTGTAGGCGAAGTGCGAGACGGCCATGAACTTGGCTAGGGCCGGCCGGCCAAGTATGCCGTTGTACGGAAGTGGCGTGTCCGCAATGTCGAAGACGATGTCCTCGGTGCGGAAGTTCTCCTGGTCACCGAAGGTGACAGGGAGCGTGATCTTCCCCAGCGGCCGAGTGACGCTTCCATTCACGCCTTGGAACACGCCGGTGTCTTGCAGGCGAGAAAAAGGAATTTGCAGAATGGCCAGCACCTTCGCCGTCAGAAGGTTGAGGCTGGAGCCTCCGTCGACCAGCATCTTGGTGACCTTGTAGTTGTGGATGATGGGCGAAACGATCAGAGGAAGCGTTCCCACCCCGGCCACACTGGCAGGATGGTCCTCCGGGTCGAAGGAGATGACCTGCCCAGACCACTCCAGGGGCTTGGGCGGAGCAGAAGCAACCGCGTTAAGCTCCCGGACCAGCCTCTTACACACGCCGTTGGATGGAGGCAGAGAGGCTCCCCCGTGAATGCACCCGATAACTCCGGTGACTTCTTGGAACCTTCCTTCGCCGCCTCCCTGAGGAGCCGTAGCTTCCTTGTTGGAGGCGCCTTCCTGGTTGTTCTGTTCACGACCGCCTTGGCCGCCACGTCCTCCTCGTCCCCCGTGGCCACCGCCGCGGCCCCATCCACGGCCGCCTCCGCCTTGGCGACCTGTGGGACAGTCACGAGCGACGTGCCCAATGACGCCACAGTTGTAGCAGCCGTCCAAGCTTACCCCGTCGGCCCGACGCTGCTCTCGTATGGCGAGGTTCTTGAGTTGGCGGCAGTCCTTGAGAAGGTGGTTGCCGTCAGGATGAATGTGGCACCATGGGTCGTCTTCTCCCTCAGAGGCCGCCGCAGGCTTGGCCTTCTTGGGAAGGAGTTCGGTGACGAAGATGCGCTTGTCGGGTCCAGAGTCCCGCTTCTTGTTCTTGGCAGGGTGGCTTTGTCCTCGGGTTCATCCTCCCTGGGGAACTTAGCCCCCTCTTCAGCTCGGCGCATCGATCCGGCAGCTCCCAGAGCTCGCAGGTGGATTCGACGCGGCGATTGCTCAACTTCTCGCGCATCCGGGTATTGCGGACATTGGCGTGAAAAGAAGCGATCACCAACTCTTGCTTGATTCAGGGGATCGTGTTCATCTTCTGGGTGAAGCGCTGGATGAACTTGCGAAGAGTTTCACCCGGAAGTTGCATGAAGTCGTGGAGGTCGCTGGGAGCCCCCGGGCGCTAGTACCCGCCTTGGAAAGTGTGGGGACCCCGGACTAGCTGTCCAAAATACCCGATTATGCTTAACACAATGATCCCGTGATCAGTCTGTCGTTGCACATAATCCGAATAGGATACCAAAGTTTACATCCATTACAGTATCAAATTAAAAATCTTACATAAATGGTCATTTAGACCAAGTTCTTACATAGGTGCCTTCAAAGGCCAAACCAAAATATCAGCGGAAGCTACGGCGTAGTAGACATCATCTCCTAACGAAAACGACCCGACAGGCAGCTGACTTGTGGAGAGCCTTAGTTCGCATAGAAGTCGCCATACTCCTGCTCGGCGTAGTGCTCCTCCTCGTAGTCTGGCTAGGACAATAGCCAGGGACGAAACCAATATGAGTACATTTGAATGTACTCGCAAACTAGCAAAACATGAGTATGCACTAGTTTTGTTTTAACTTACAACTTTTATTTATTTAAAACATCTCTATATCTTTATTGAAAAAGGTAAGAAGAGTTTTATAACTGTTTTTAAAAGAAGTCACCATCTCCTTTGTTCCTCCAAAAACTCCTCCTCTTTCTGACCATGGCTCACCATGGTCCATTTATTTCAACAACTCATACCACTCCATTTGGTATAGCTGTGTAACACCATCTCTGTTTCAGTTTCTTTTTAAACTTAAAAGCTTTCCCAAAAACTTGCACATGATCTTAGGACAACCTCCCAATTGTCCATATCCGAGGACTCGGCTATTCGAATAGTTTTGACCCTCTGCAGAGGTAGCACGCTTTTAACCCACATCCATCCGGTAACTTATCGTGTCAGCCACGTCCCGCCATACAAGGTGTATGCGAAGTTGAGCCACCGACCCTAGCCTCTCCTTTGCTCATGCTAGTATAGGATCCTACCCATATGATAATTCCCATCGACACTCAGTCCGGTGCCCGTCGGCAACCCTAAGTGTGAGGACTCATATGTTTTTCCCGGCGACCACATTTATGAAGTCTTCAATCCTCCTCCTTATCTTTCCATAGAGTTTGAGCGAGGACCCAGGTCAGGGGAGTTCACAAACCATCCCCTCACGAATAACGGAGTCATCTCTGTCGATGAGGTATCCCATACTAATAAGAGCAAATTATATGACTAAGCCCGTTCCCATATGGGGGTAAATGTGGTCGCACAGATTAAGATTGGTTGTCATAGTACTAGGACACTGTGCATTTTCATAAACATCATCATCCTCCATTTCTCCACTTCAATACCGACATCTCGGTATTCCATAACCACACAAGTATTTCCAAAGGGGTTTTGAATAAACAACATTGTTTTCCATCCTAAAGTTTCATATAACTACTACATAGGGTGCAAAATAATTTCCATACACTTTTTGAAAAGGTTTTGTAAACCATTGGTTTTAAGAGTAAATCATTTGATCAAAGTAGATGCATATATATTTAGGTGCAAGCTCAGAGAGTAGCTTGCCTTGCTCGGCAAAGTGGACTTGATCTTGATCTTCAGGTTCAACAAATTCCCCCTCCTCGATAAATCTAGCAACGTTCTCGTCTAATCGATAAACAAACAAATACAAGCAATCACTAAACTAGTCAAACAACATCTCAACATCACAATCCTAAATGCTCTAAATAGCCACTGCATACATCAAACAATACAATTGGTTTCAAAATAATTGAATTAAACATTATTTGTTTATGTCCCAATTATGGCAAAAACTTGTTAAACAAGTTTAATTGCATAACTTGAGTTCTGTTTGTCCTAAAAATACAGACTAAAATTCTATAGAAAGCTACTGATGTGTAGAAGACAACCCAATTTGATTTGGATAATTGGATTTACCAAACTCCCTAACACAAAGGTTTGAATCCAGTAGCTTAATAATCAAGTTTTGGCAATCAAATATGTTCTGTTGCTCCTAAAATTAAATCATTTTTGGAGTAACTAAACATGACTAAATGTGATCCAACAAAATTGGTCCTAACTCATTTGGATCAACCATTAATCATAATTAAATGTTTGAGTGCAGAAGGGTGTTTAAATTTCAACTCAATACTAAACAAATACTATTGCACAAATAATTCTACCAAAATTAGGGAAGCTAATACATGTCAGTACTAAGCTAACAAAATAGGTTTGGAATCATTTGGACTAACAGAGTAACAGAAACAAACAAGTTTAGATTTTAAACCTTCTGTAGTATTTTTAATAATACTTTTTAACTATTTATTTAAATGACATGATACCAATTGGGTTGGTTAAACATTTTCATAAGCTTTTCAGAACAATTGAGTTTGATTTATTTGGATTCTTAAATCTCAAGATATTGAATTTACAAGTTCATATCAGTACTGAAAATTTCAGAGAATTTAAATTAGGAGAATCCACTGTTGTGGATAATGTTTAGATTCCTGACTAGTGGGGCCTACATGGCAGTGACACAGTGAACAGGCGAGGGAAAATTAATAAAACGCTGACGTGTGGGGTCCACACGTCAGCCTCTCTCTTATCCAAACGAAACGGTATCTCACCGTTGGATCTAGATCCAACGGTCCGGGTTCAAAGCATCGGTGGCGACCATAAAATGGCGGCGCCGCCGCGCCGGCGGCACTGTGGTGGATGGATTCTCACCTAGGGGGCTCGGAAGGCTTGGCGACGACGCAAAATGATGGCGGCGGCGTTGGGGAAGCTTCTGGTCGAGTCCTGCTTGCTGGGACGGAGCGCAGCGTCCACGGCGAGCTTCCGAACTTCGCACGGGCACGGCATCAACCCCGGCGAGCTCCCTACGGCGTTCCTGTGCAGGAACCAGAGGGAAATGATGCGCGTGAGTGTGGTGAAGTTGGGCAAGTAGAGCAGAGGGGTTGGAGGGGAGAAAGGTGCAGTGAGGCGCTGCGGCCACGACGGACCTCGACGGCGGCAGAGCTTCGGCAGGGCACGCCCTCCTGGCGATGCTTGGTGGAAGTGGAGAGGGGGAGCAGGGAGTGGGATGGTGTGCTGCTTCCAGAGGGGTGCGAGGTGGGTTTTATAGCGCGGGAGCCGGCGTATCATGGACGGGGTGCACGGCCGTGTCCATGGCGCACGGCGGAAACATTTCTTCGATTCCGCGGCGGAGGTGCAGGGGTACGTGGATGCGCGGCGTCTACCGGGGTCCGGACATGTTCTAGAAGGTGTGGCTCGAGCGGTGCGTGTTGAGGTGCAGCGAGCTGGGCCAATTTGGCCGGTCGCCATCCGTTTAAACCACGGCAGAGATACAGGGGACAGGGGCGGCATTGGGTCGAGGGAAGTGCTCGAGCGACTGCGGCGGCTGCAGAGGCACGAGCGTGGACGGCTGCGAGAAAGGGAGGGCCTGGGGGCCGGGAACGGCGTCGAGCGAGCTGCAGCCACAACGACGACGCGGTACAGTGAGCTAGGGGAGGTAGACGATGACACTTTTGCCAAAAAACCCCTGGCTCCTGTGCGCTGCTTCTTTTTCCTTCTTCTTTCTTCTATTTACTTTTTAGTCCTTCTGTTATATGCAGTAGTACTTCTAGATTTTATTTGAGGCACTAAATCAATTTAGAAAAATTTACAAATATTTGTGAGGCTTCTACATAGCATGTAGTAGCTCCACAAAATTTGGCATTTCAAAATAAAATGTTTTGAATCATTTTTATTCATAGGGTTTCAATTATGGAATTTTGTTTATTTCAATTGTTTTTACTTTTGAATTTTAAAATAGTTGCAAAATATTATTTGAGAGAGATAAGTATTAAGGATGAAATGGGGGTGTTTACAATACCACTCCACTGAATTTTGTTGGAAACAAATTGAGATCCTCACTTGGAGAATTTGTGTGGCACTTGCCACATTTATTTTTTTCTTGTTTTGCTTCTATTTTCTTTCTATTCATTTCTTCAAGTTCAAAAATGGAGCAAGCAACTAACACAACAAGAAGAAATAAACACACAAGCAACCATCACATATAATTTAACAAAAGTTTTTGTTGGCTCTCATTTTTGGAATTAATAATACTTGTTAATAATTTTGGGATGTTACAATCCTTCCCTCCTTAAAATAAATCTCGTCCCGAGATTTGCTAGGCTTAGGTACTAAAGAGGTCTGGGAATTCGCTTTGAAGATAATCTTCGCGTTCCCAAGTTGCTTCTTCTTCAGAGTGGTTAGTCCACTGGACTTTATAAAATTTGATTGCACGTCTTCGGTAACACGAACATCTTCTTCTAGAATCTTGAGGAGTCTCTCGCGATAAGTCAGGTCTTGGTTCAGGTCGATGGAGAGGTGGTCGATGTTTTTGAAAACATCTGGCTGGTCAGGAACTTCAAGACACTTCCGGAGCAAAGATGTGGAAGACATCATGATACTCGGACAACTCCTGAGTAGCTCTAGTTGATAGGATACTTCTCCACGACGGGAAAGAATCTTGAAGGGTCCAATATATCTTGGCGCTAATTTTCCTTTGACATGGAAATGCTGCATTCCTTTAAGGGGTGTCACTCGGAGATAGACATAATCTCCGATGTGAAGGTGAGGTCACGACGCTTGGTGTCAGCGTAACTCTTCTGACGGGATTGGGCAGTTTTGAGGCGTTCACGAATAAGCTGAACTTGCTCTTCAGCTTCACGGAGGGTATCTGGTCCAAACAATTTGCCTTCTCCGTTTCGGACCAATTCGGGGGTGTACGACACTTCTTGCCATAAAGGGCTTCAAAAGGGGCCATTTGCAGACTAGACTGATAACTATTGTTGTATGAGAACTCTGCAAACGGTAGACAGTCCTCCCACTTGGAACCATAAGATAGAACACATGCACGAAGCATGTCCTCCAAAATCTGGTTCACTCTTTCAGTTTGGCCATCGGTCTGGGGATGATAAGTTGTGCTAAATGCTAACTTGGTTCTGAGGGCTTCATGAAGGGATTTCCAGAATCTTGAGGTGAATTGCGTACCTCTATCAGATACAATCTTCTTAGGCACACCATGCAGGCTTACTATTCTGGAAATATACAAGTCTGCTAACTGAGCTCCGGTATGGGTGGTCTTGACAGGTATAAAATGAGCAACCTTGGTCAATCGATCAACGATGACCCAGATTGAATCATGGCCTCGGTTGGATCTTGGAAGTCCGGTAATAAAATCCATTCCAATCTCATCCCACTTCCACTCGGAATTTTCAAAGGTTGAAGCAATCCAGCGGCCGCTGATGTTCAGCCTGACTCGCTAACAGATGTCGCACTTGGCTACAAAAGAACCAATCTCTCGCTTCATTCCATGCCACCAAAATCTTCCTCGAAGGTCTTGGTATATCTTGGTTCTGCCGGGTGGATTGAATAAGGGGTCTCATGGGCTTCCTTCAGGATTAACTCCTTAAGTTCCGTGACATTGGGCACATAGATACGACCATTGAATTTCAGCACTCCTAGCATCTTTGGTAAAACCGGTGCTTTGCCGAGGGAGATCTTCTTCCTAATTCCTTCAATGCTTTCATGACCCTTTTGGGCTTCTTTGATTTGATCCATCAGGGTTGGGGCTAACTCCAAATTGGCGAGATATCCATGGCTAACAAGTCCTAGTCCAAAATCTTCGAACTCTTTGAACAAGGCTGGCTGTTCGGCTTGGATCAAGGCATTCAGGGTACAGGGTCTGCGACTAAGGGCATCGGCAACTACATTAGCCTTTCCGGGTGATAGTGGATTCCAATATCATAATCCTTGATTAATTCCATCCATCTCCTCTGTCGCAGGTTCAACTCCTTCTGGGTGAAAATATACTTCAAGCTCTTATGATCCGTATAGATCTCACAACGATGTCCCGCAAGATAGGGACGCCACTTTTAAAGAGCAAGGACCAGCAGCTAATTCCAGGTCATGGGTTGGGTAATTCCTCTTCATGCGGTCGCAACTGCCGGGACAGATACGACACAACTTTGCCTTCTTGCATCAGAACGCAACCAAGTCCGAGGCGTGATGCATCGCAATACACGTCGAAACTCTGGGTGACGTCTGGCATAACCAGGATTGGGGTGGAGGTTAGTCTCTTCTTCAACTCTTGGAAACTATCTTCGCACGAATCTGAGTACTTTCAAGTCCATCTTCTTTCTGAGTCCATTCAAATTTCTTGTCCTTCTTCAACAGTTGGGTCAAAGGCTTGGCTATACTGGAAAATCCTTCAACGAACTTGCGGTAATAACCGGCAGTCCGAGAAAGCTTCGGATTTCAGTCACACTGGTTGGGGATAACCAGTCAAATGGCTTGGATCTTCTCGGGTCAACAGAAATTCCTCCAGCAGATATACATGTCCGAGAAATGCCACTTTGAGCCAAAACTCACACTTGCTAAGCTTGGCATACAGCTGGTGCTCTCGAGAGTCTCCAAAACTAACGCAGGTGTTCAGCATGCTCTTCTTCGGTCTTGGAATAAATAAGGATGTCATCAGGAATACTACCACGAACTTGTCGAGGTACTCCATGAAAATCTTGTTCATGAGATTCATGAAATAGGCTGGGGCATTGGTCAGACCAAAGGACATCACGTGTATTCAAACAAACCGTAACGAGTGGTGAAGGCGGTCTTGGGAATGTCTGTCTCTCTGATCTTCAACTGATGGTAACCTGTCCGAAGATCGATCTTTGAAAAGACTCGGGCTCCGTTCATCTGATCGAACAGATCCTCGATCTTGGGAAGGGGATACTTGTTTTTAATGGTCACGTCATTTAGCCTGCGATAATCCACACACAGTCGTGTGGTACCGTCTCTCTTGTCCACAAAAATAATGGGATCCCCAGGGTGAAGCACTTGGACGAACAAGTCCTTTGCTGAGCATATCTGCCAACTGCTTCTTCAACTCAAGTTCTTCCGGATTCATCCGATAAGGCCTTTGGGATATTGGGGCTGTTCCTGGGATAAGCTCAATTATGAACTCAATTTCCCGGTCTGGCGGCATACCAGGCAATTCCTCAGGGAAAACATCTCGGAATAGGTGAACAACACGGATCTCATCTAAGGTGGGTCGAGCTATGCTCTCATGGCAGCCTGGTTGGGAGTGATTGGGTTCAGACACATACTCCACTTCTACTTCTTTGTCGGTGGTGATGGATACAGCTCTTCTGGCACAGTCAATTCGACCATGGTACTTGGCTAGCCAATTCATTCCGAGTATGACATCTATGCCTTGGGTTCCTAAATTTAGGTCGGCTGCAAATTTTTCGCCTGAAATCTCTATGGCAGTATTTGGACAAAATCTCTTGGTTTCTAGGGTGGAGCCAGGGATTTGTATACTCAAGGTTTTAGTTAGGAAGCCTTCTACTAAACCTCCCTTAGCAACAAACTCCTCGGTAACAAATGAATGTGTTGCACCAGAATCAAACAGAACAGTTGCAGGTACTGAGTTGACAAGGAACGTACCCAGCACAACATCCGGCGCATCCTGAGCTTCTTCAGCATTGATGTGGTGCAGACGACCCTTGGCAACAGCAGCATTTCCGCGGGGTGCGGCATTCTTGCCATTACCATTTCCATTGCGGCCTTGACCATTGTTCGGTGCCGTTGGGGCGCTGAACATTCCTCTTGGGATTGGGGCATTCCTGGAGTAGTGACCTTTGTTGCCACATTCAAAGCAGACAACATTGGCATTGGGGTTGAAGTTGTTGAAGTTTCCTCTGGGACGGTTATTGTCATTGGGGCGGTTGAAGTTGTTTGGGCGGTTAGGGAAATTGGGGCGTGGAGCTTGGGGTGGTCGATAGGCAGGTTTGGGGTTTTGCTGAAAGATACGAGGCTTCTGACTGCTCGAACCTTCCTGAGCATTCATCCTCCTCTTGCGACCTTCATACATAGACTTGCGCTTGGTCTCCAGCTGGATGGCTTTGTCCACAAGTGACTCCAGGTCACGGAAGTCATGGACAACCAAAGCACACTGCAGTTCATCATGCAGCCCATTCAGGAAACGTTCCATCTTCTTCTCCTCTTGTCGGTGTCCTCTGGAGCATACCGAGATAAATCGGTAAACTCATCAAGATAGCCGACTACATCTCTACTTCCCTGCCTCAGCTTGCGGAATTCATCCTTCTTCCTATCAATGAGTCCACCAGAAATGTGCTTCTTGCGAAACTTCTCCTTGAACTCAGCCCAGTTGATGACGTGGTCAGCCTGCTGGAGAGCCTTGGTAGCTTCCCACCAAGCTCGTGCAGGTCCAGCAAGATAGTGGGTTGCATACAGCACCTTTCATTGTCTCCTACAGCAGCAACTTCCAGATTGTTCCCAATGGTAAGAAGCCAATCATCGGCTTCCAGTGGGTGAAGTCCCTTGGAGAAGGTAGGTGGGTTGGTTTTCTGGAAATCGCCTAAGGTGGATCGCTGGTTCTCATTGCCATTGCCATTACCACCATTGTTGTTGTTGTTGTTGTTGTTGTTGTTGTAAGCGGCTGCGAGTTGTTGCAGGGCAGTGAGATGAGCCTGGCGCTCCTGCCGGGCATTTTCACGTTCCTCCATGATAAGCGCGAGAAGTTGGCGGGGGTTGGGTCCGGTGGTGGTGGTGCTGATCCTGATCCTCCCGTATTGTCGCGACGGGGCGGCATCCTGAAGCACACCGGGTATAAGAGGCAAGGCAAGAAAAGTTCGACTAAGGGAAAAGACGATTTCGCAAGTGGTTGATTAATTTAAGGATTATATGAAAATATTTCACACAGATCTAACAAGACAAACATACTTATATTTCACAAACATCACATCAAGGAGTTCACAACAACATCAAGCTTACAACCTCAAGCTTACAACATCACCTTACATCTAAGATACATAGCATCTGGTTTCCAAAAGAACCACTACTTCTACTCGACTAGCGATAGGGGTCAACCTAATCCTGCGGTAGTGATCAAGTCACTCGCCTACTGAGGTGGAACCTCCAGCTCTAACACGTCAGCATCTGACTGGTAGGTGGCTCCTCGGGATCCTCCTCCTCGTCCTCGAGAACTGCCTCGAGTGGCTCCTCCTCCTCGTCAACTAACTCCTCCTCATCATCCTCCTCCTCACAGTCCATCTCCTCCAAAAGTCATCATCGTCACTGAGGAAAAGCGTTGTTCTCCTTGCGGAGATCCTCGCCCTCCTCCTCCATCTCGTCAGTATGGTGCTCTAGATCCTCGATCAGCTGGTCCTGCTCCGCCACCTTCTTGCGGAGCTTCACGATGGTCCTCCTCAGCTGGGCCCTCTTCCGAGAAGAGCGACCTTCTCCTCCAGCAGCTTCTCCTCATTCTCGCGAAGCTCAACGAGCGACTCGCGGTCAAAGCGAAGCTGAATCCTAGTGCGCATCAGATCATCCTGGTGTGCTGAAGTAAGAGCTCCATGTCCATGATGTAGCTCCCAAACATCGGGTGGCAAGGGGAAGGAGTAGGGTGTCCGTCGCAGTTGCGCCTCCCGTAGAACCGGAAACGGGAGTCTCTAACTCCGCCTTGTGCTCCTCACAAAGTCGGGCTAGCATCCTCTGTGTAGCAGTACAGAGACCGTCAACCCAGGTGGCCTTGGTGGTGAAGACGAGCGTCCTGGAACTGGGAGACTTGATGTTCCTGCGAACTGACGACTGATGAGCCAGCTCAGCCTTCCGACACCGTGAACATCAATCTGAGCTCCCTCAAACTCTGGAGCGGGGCGACCTAACAGCTTGCTCAACTCGAACAAGTCACTCTCGAACGTCAGCTTGCTATCCTTCTCAAGCTGAACGAACTCGGTCCAGTGGAGTGCCATCTACAAATTTTTAAGCAAGTTTTAAGTTAGTAATTGACGAGTGTACAAAATTTTAAATGTAGTGAGGCAACAAGTGAGTCGAAATTTAAGTTTAATGAGAAGTGTGCATAATTTTAAGGATACAAAGGAATATGTAATATTTAATGAGAGTAAATTTTTTGCAGAAGTAAGAGGATTAGAGATAAGCAGTTTTCGAAAATACTTCACTCCTTTCTTTTAGAAATTAATCTTTTTGATAACATTTGTCTGACGACCATGCTAACTAAGGTTTCCTAAAGTCAGGATGGCTCTGATACCAAGTCTGTGGGGACCCCGGACTAGCTGTCCGAAATACCCGATTATGCTTAACACAACGATCCCGTGATCAGTCTGTCGTTGCACATAATCCGAATTGGATACCAAAGTTTACATCCATTACAGTACCGAATAAAAGTCTTACATAAATGGTCATTTAGACCAAGTTCTTACATAGGTGCCTTCAAGGCCAAACCAAAATATCA